>JAHBCN010021548.1:0-14066 GCA_019359885.1 Listronotus oregonensis | reverse complement strand
CCGCTGCTGTTGATGTTCCCGTTGACAAGAAACTTATGAAGTTAAGGTAATATTTATAAACGACCCCCCGGTGTTTTTGCGTTCGTTGATGTTCCTGTTGGTTTTGGTCATGGGACGTTTGATCGACCAATATACCCCTGGGGGTTACGTTATGGTCGTGCGATACTGATTTTAGGGGTTTTAATAAAAGATATTTTCTCTTAAAGTTTTTTGGGGAAAAAATTTTTAAAAAAAAGCCCAAAGAAATTGCAAAAATTATTTTCTGGGAGGCCGGGGGGGCGTGGGGGTAACGTCAAAACATAAAAATATACTTAAAAAAAAAGTGTGTAAAAAAGGGTACTATTTTTTTTAATTTTTTAAAAAAATTCAGGTTAATTTTTGCCCAAAAAAAAGGGGGGGGAAAAGTTGTTTTTTTAAAAAGGCAATAACTTCGGTTTGCTTTAACCAATTTAGTGAACTGGTCCGTTTAGAAGAGCATTTTAAGCATTATTTTCAGGTCAATAAACTATTGCTACCTCATCTCACAAACGCCTAGGGGCGTCAAGGTAAAAACTAACTTATTTTACGAATTTTTTAAAAAAATTTAAATACAATGATAATACCTTTTTACATATTTATATAGAGAAAAAAACCCAACAAAACGGCAAAAACCGCAATTTAATATCTTTTCCAAACGAATATATTAGCAAAACTATAAATACTATGAACTAACGCATTTAACGACACAATGTTTTCTACGGGCCGATTTCTTTAGGTAAAAATTAAATTTAAAATTTTTACAAAATTTAATGACATACTGCATGATATTTACTTATTTGAACCCATTTAACGATATAAACAACATTAGAAAAACCCAACCTATAACTGTAATTCATTGGCCTTAAAGTTAGCTTTGAAAAAAGGATGCTGAAATAAAAATCCCAATTTTATTTCAAAATAAAAAATATTTTGAAAAAAAAAGTTGTTTTTTATTTAGACCTTTTTTAAAGAACAAAAACGCTTGGTTATTACAGTTATGGTTTTAAATTATCAAATTTTTGTATTGTGTTTTAAAAATGCTTTGTTGCTTGAGGATTAAACTCTACATAAGCTAAAACGTTGATGACATTTCCCCAGTTTTACGGCGTCTGGGTGTAAGGGGCGAAGATCATTTCCCGTGGTACAAAGGATTTGCTAAACAAGTGAACATTCTGCTGCGGGCTGCCGTACCGGCGTCTCTGAGGATATCTCAATGCATACAGCCTTGCAGCTTTTGCATTTTGTAGACACTTAAAATAAATAGCAATAATACAACTGCTTCTTTAACAACAAAGGCATTTTTAAAAACAATAGCACAACACTAAAAATAATATCTTGAAATAAAAATTGTTGGATTTTGACATTTCAGCATCCTTTGTTTTAAAAGCTAACTTGATAAGGGACCACGCTTTATGGATTATTACAGTTATAGGTTGGTAATTATCTAATGTTGTCTAATATGTTAAATGGGTTAAAATAAGTAAAAATTATGTAGTATGTCATTAGATTTTGTAAAAACTTCAAAATTTTAAAGTTTTAATAAAGAAATGGATAAAAAATTTGTCGTTAAATCGTTACGTCTTATTTATTTATTTTTTTCTTTGTGATGGGTTTTTTTTTTCTCTATATAAATATGTGAAAAGATATATCATTGTATTTAAATTTTTTCAAAAAAATCGTAAAATAAGTTAGTTTTTACCTTGACCCCCTCTAGCGGCTTTTAGTTTAAAATTTTGGACCTGAAAATAATGCTTAAAATGTTTCTAAACGAGACCAAGTTCACTAAATTCGGAAAGCAAACCGAAGTTATTAGCACTTTTTAAATTAAACTTTAACCTTCCCCCCCTTTTTTTAAACTGAAAAAATTACACCTGAAGCCTTTGTTTAGAAAACATTAAAGATTAAAATAGTACCACTTATTGACACACTTTATTTGATATGTTTTTGAGAAATGTATATTTTTATGTTTTGACCCCCGCCCCGCGGCCATCCCAAACGAAAATAATTTCCAGCAATTTCTCTTTTTTTTAAATTTTTCCCGAAAGTTATACTATTAGTAGTTTCTGAGATATAGCCGACTACCTCTCTTAGTGGAACACCCGGTACTATTTAATATTTTCAAACTTTATCACTTCATTGTTAATAATTTTCAATAAACAGAAACCAACGAGTAGCAGAGACAGCAGCGCCATCAAGTTAAGTATAAAATCATAAATTAAACATAAAAACAAATTCATTTTGAACATTGGTATGTATTGCATTAATATACCTAAATTGCACTGGTTGACAATACTCTTTCCTATATTTTTTCCAGTCTTCTCGTTGGTTACTTTTTTGAATTTTGTCTGTATCACCAGGATCCTGTTCATAAACCTTGGAAGGATCAGGAATATGAAATCTAAAAAAAGGGATTCAAAATATATTAGAAAATAGTTTTTTTAAGTCAAGTTTTATTTAAATTAAGGGTTGAAGTCTTTTTATGAAAGTTATTTATATTATGCTATATACAAGATGGCCAGAAATTATCACATAATATTTCCAGTGGCGGCTCGTGGTAAGTATTTAAGGGGGTGCACTAGACGTAAAACACAAAAATACAAAGCCACTGGAGGCCAACATACCAGAGGCAAGATTTTTATAGGATGTCACGCCCAAAAGTTATTTCTTGGGTCTTAAAAGGTATAGAAGCAAATGAAAAAATAAAAAATAATAAACGTTTTTAATAAAAAATAATAAAATTTTAAGAAAAGCAAATTTAAAAATTACATCAGTTTGTACATTGCTTAAACGTAAAGTCTAGTCTTCTATTCTTTTGTACAGCAAACTTGTCGATAACAGCTTCATTGAAGTTTGGAATGGCTTCTATAAATTTTTTCTCAATGGATAGCATTGCCAAGCTTAGTCTTTCTTGGCTCATGGAACTTGCAAAAAAGTTTTTATTTTCTTTAAAGTGGAAAAATTCCTTCTGCTTCGGCTGTTGGGCATTGGTATGGTAACAATGATTTGTAGTAGGTTGAAAGTGGCAGAAAATACGCTTTGAAGATTATTTTCTGTCAAAAATTTTAATAAGTTGATAGCACCACTCATATCTCTAAAATCTGGTCTTCGGTAGATTAGTTCTAACTCAGTCTGAAGACGAACTTTATCTAAAAATGGATATGCTTCCATTACAATTTCTAAGTGTTGCATTGGAAATTGCTTTTCGTACGTTCAAATGCTTAGTAAAGGAAAATCTGTCTTTTACCTGTGTAATTACAGTGTCACAAACTTTCTTGGCTGCTACTGTTCTGTTGATATGGGTCTTCACCCGGCCCCTTTTTAGTTTGAGGGGTATGTTCGGGAAATTTCGTTTTGAATGGTCCCCAAAACCGCTTTTCTTGTTGAATGCTATTTTGAAAACTTGCAATAGCTGCGTGTATTTGAAGGGGTGTTAATTTTTTTGTAGCTGATTATACAAAATATCAGCATGGGGCAAAATTTTATGAAATGCAGTCGCCGAATACAAACTTTAATCCTGCAGCATACGACAGATAGCAGTTGCTTGATTTATAGTAATTTTCTTTTTTGAAGTCGCTTCTATTTTCTCCATACATTCTATTAACAGTTCACGATATTCATACACTGTATTTATAGCTCTACTTTTGAAATTCCATCTTGTAGAAAAACCGGGTACTCTTTGACCGACAACTTCATCCAAAACTGCTTTTTTTTTTTGGGGGGGGAAGGGAAAAAAGTTTGAGACATCAGTTAAATTTAAAAAAAAACTCGCACTTCCTGATTTTGGCTTGCTGCTTGGGAAAAAACGTTCATGATGGGCTAGCGTGAACAAAAAATGCAAAATATATTCACGTTTAATAAAGTTTGTACACCAGCATGGCGTCCACCCATTACACGCGCACCGTCATAACTTTGGGAAATAAGTTTTTCTGGTTTATCTATTATTTGTTTAAAAATTAGCTCTTATTTCTGAAAGGCAAATCATCGTGATCAGGGGATTGAAAAAAATTCCAAAAAAAGTTCAACAGGTGGCCATCTGATAAAATATACCTAAATACTGTAGTCATTTGATAACAATTGGCCACATCGGTTGTTTCATCAGCCAAAACAGAAACATAGTCAGTTTTTCGAAATTTTTAATCTTATATTTTTTTGAGTCACTTGTAAAATGCAATCCAACAACCGTTTTGGATGTTTTTTGAAATTCCTTTAAATACAGTAGTTTTTTCAAGTGGTCTTTAAGGGCTATATCCAACTGGGCCGTGAAATTTTTTAAATTTCTCTAAAAAAACCGGGTTTGATGAATTGTCTTTTCGTCATGACCACGAAGGGCTAACTCGAAGGCCCGCAAAATTTTTTTTAGTCAATTATTTTTGAGAGTACATATCTGTTCTTTTTAACTTGTTCGTTTTGTTGTTGAACAGGCTTAACTAACTGGCTTAAAATCAATTTCAGAAGCGAAACCAAAAGCGTTACCAGTTTTTTCCCGGCTCTGCGTTTCGCGACTGAACAACAAGCACGAAAAACAAAACAATCGTTAGTTGTATCACATCCACAAATCCAATCATTCTTTTTATAAATTTCCATTTTGAATTTTCTATTAAACTCCCTAGACTTACATTGGTGGTCTGTGTGAGGGGAAAATTTTAGGTCTAGGTCTTTCCCAAACCAACTTCAATTTTTTGCTCTAAACTCAAAGAGTTAAAATTGTTTTTCAAATATTCCACTGTAAAAGGACATTTTTAGTGAAAAATAAAACCCAAATTTGGAAAACTCCAAATGGTTATATGGAGCACATAAAAAGTGTGCGCCTCTTCCCATTAATAATGAAATTTCCCCCTCCGCCCGCTGGCATAATCTTAAATAAAAATTGCATAAACCACGCCTACATAAACGCACGTGCGACCGGCCGATTGGCGTCGAACGTCGAACGGCCGTAATCGGATTCTTTCGGTCAGCTCGTCGTTAGGGAGCTAATACACTATGATTTGTATTAGCGTACGGTAAATTAGGGAGGTCCGGATAATGCACGATGAAAAATAATTTTTATTTTAAATTTTTTTGGGGTGCACGTGCTCCTATGGAGGAACCGCCACTGAATATTTCCTTTGCACGAAAATAGGATAAAAATTTAAGAGGGCTGGAGCCTGGAGGAATCTTGAAAATTGTTTTTGCCAGATATCTTTAGAATATTTTAAGATAAATTTATATAATTTTTTTTAATGCTAAAGGTTCCAATCCTCAATTTTTTTTTTTTTTGGGTTAAACGTAAAAACCTTTTATAAAAAAAAGGGTTCCCCCTCTTAAAATTCGCCCTTTTTAAAGTTACACCATGCTTGACAAAAGTAAAGTTTAAATTTAAAAACAAAAATATAAACCAGTTGAAAAAAACCCCCCAAAGATAAGGCTTTTAAATTGCGTCATATGACGGCAACCCATATTCTATGGGTTGGCCAAATTTTCATCTCTCCTGTTAAAAGTTTAAAAAAAAATTTTTTTTTTTTTTCGTAAAGGAAAATTTTTAATTTACATGTTGATAATACTAAATACCATAAAACTTACAATACAGTGTGTAATTCTATGAGCAAGAAAAGGCTTACCTTTCTATAAGTAAATCTAATAATTTAGTAGGTGAGCAGAAACTTCTATATGTGGTCAAAAATGTCCGTACAAATTTTGGATCTGCATATATGTGATAGGTAAGACGTTCGACTAGCTTGTACAGAGTAGCGCCCTAAAAACAAAATATTATAAAATATAACATAGAAATTTGTTTTATAAATAATTTGATACAATTTAAAAAGTTTGTAAAATCTTAACATTCAAAAATAAAAATATTTTATACTATTTAACTATAACGATTTAGAATACACAGATCCAATGTATAATTCATAGGTCATTCTATCGACCACCGACATCACAGCTGAGCTATTTTGAGGTAAATATAGGATTCTAGGGAAATAATACACGCCTTTATCATTCCATATGGTTTTAACAAATTTCTTCTTATGGCTTCCACCCAAGCTTTGCTCTTGGCTTTCCATTTCCTTCTAATCGACGTATACGTTAGTGGAGGATGGTCATTCCTCCAGCTTCTACCAAATTATTCTGGGTGCCCTAGGGCAGTGTTTGGCACCCACGCTGTTTTTCACACATTAACGATCTTTCTTTCCACAATCAATCCCATTCATTTTGCTGACGATAGTACCCCTCCACTCTTGTATTCTTTTTCTTAAGCCACCGTGTAATTTGTTTTTTGAAAACAAGCGAGGTCAATGCAGATATTCTTTCACAAGACCTCAAACTTGTCTTGATTGGGGCGCCAAAAATGTGTTCAGTTTAATACCAAAAAAGTATGTTCGCTGTCGCGAAAAAGTTGCGAATGCTCATCCCTTACATGAGCGGCCAAGTTCTGCGAACAAAAGAGTCGTTTAATCTTGGCTTACTTTTGAGAATAAATCTCAACTGGCACAAACACATTTATCCATAGCCGGCAGCTTCAAAAATTGGATTAGTCTTTCGAGCCGAAAAATATTTCTCTTCTTCCAAATTATACCCTTGTATGTAATTCCAAACAGACCCTCTTTAGAATATTGTTCTACAGTCTGGGGGATGGCGTCCCTACAACACTTAGCATTCTGACCTCATTCAAAAAAGAGCTGCGTCTTATTAATGATCCAACGCTCACGGAAAGGTTCTCTTCTTGTCCACGTCGAGCATTGGGGATCTGTCGCTCCTCTATAGGTATTTTACGGCTTCTGCTCAGAGGAATATGGCCAGTTTATTCCTTTCTGGCAGCTCCTAACAGAGCAACTTTTATGCATCCTTTTTCAGTTCAGTTAGAAGGCCGAACTTCCCGCTTTCTTCGTCCTTTATTCCTAGAGTGTCAAGACTATGGAACCCTGCCCAGAAGTTTTTCCTTCTCCCCCAATCTCCAAAAATTTAATTTCCCGTGTGAACAAACTCCTTTTACATTACATGAAGAATCCACGGTACGTTAGTACTTAGGCATCAGCCTTCGTGGACTGTCCCAAGATAAAAAAATGCCTATTTCACCTTTTTTTTCTTAAAAATATGAGCAAAACCACAAATATGCTCCGTTCAGTGATTATTGGATTACCCTAGACAGGGTATTCTCGGAAACTTGAATAGATGCGAGGTCGATTAAATGGAGGCAAAGTTGCGCAATTTGATGCTGATTAAAATGCCACCTTAAAAGTTTAAAAATTTTAAATACTTTGGAAGATTTTTGGAAAAAAGCGAATATTCGCGATTTCATGTCTTTTTTTTATGACTCTACTTAAATAGATATAACAAAATATATTTTACATTCTCAATGCTACTTTTTCTACAAGACAGTGTTATTAGATTTACACACCGACGTTTTGTCTTCGAGCTGCCATCATCAACTTTGCTTTTTTAAATACGGCCCTGGATTTTTTATTTTAGGAGCTTCTAAGGTCCAAAACCAATGATGTATCGCACTTACTCGAAAAAATTCATATTAATGGCAATTTCCATAAGAAACCATGTGTTAGAGAGAGATAGAGAATAGATTTTTGGTAGGAAAACTTACAAATAATTACTGGTTTTGGGATCCTAAAAGCTGTTAAAATCCATAATAAAAAATCCAGGGCCGTATTTAAAAAACAAAGTTGCTGAAGACAAATCTAATAACAATGTCTTGTAGAACAGAAAAAGTAGCAATGACAATGTAATAGTTATTTACATTACAAGATGCGAAAGTTTACTTTTTGGTGTGAGGTGGTTTTTAAATGGACGAGGCGAAGCCGAGGCTATTTAAAACCTCCGAACACTTGAAAGGCCTTTCGCATCGTGTAATGTATTATATTTTTCTGCTACTGTTCTATGTATCCATAATTTAATACTCATTAACACATGATTTAATAGAAATATCAGAGATTTTGAAATTTTACCTGTTAAAATTAATCCATAGCAACACATTTATTGTTGACATTGTCTGTCATCAGCACTTGTCAGATTTTGAATTATTGTTAATTTAGTATAAATCCATTCCCATTTTAAAATGTTAAATGAATATGAAAATGGCATCCAAAAGGCAGCTGACCTTGCGTGTCCTCACTTCTGCCAGACAAATCTAAAGAGAGGTACCATCAAACATATAAATCGTTTTCTGAATGGCTTGCTACAAAAAATGTGGGGCGGATTGACGAGAATGTGATGTTGGCGTATTTTCAAGAAAAATCCGAGTCTTTATCATCACCAACCCTCTGGTCTGTATATTCCATGCTCAAGTTAACAATTTCCGTAAACAAAAATCAAGATATTTTGGAGTTCAAGAAACTAGTTTTTAAAAAAGAAGAAATCATAAAGTTTTTACTTAACGCGCCTGATCAAAGTTACTTAGCAATGAAAGTAATAGCCATTATGGGAGCGGCTGGGGCATGCCGGACAGACGAAATATACAGAATGAAGCTAAGTGATGTAGAAATAAGAAATGACGTGGCTATAGTAAAAATAGTGAAGTCTAAAAATAAAGTTAAAAGAAACTTTGTAGTAATCAACGATGAAGTCTCAGTTCCTTATGTCAGATTTCTACAGGAATATATTAAGCTGAGACCAAGGAATGCTCTAGATGAGCGTTTATTGTATCGTTATGAAAGAGGTAAATGTGTTAATCAAGTAATTGGAAAGCACACTATTTCAAATGTACCTAAAGAAATTGGGAAGTTTTTGAAGCTTGAAGACATCAGTAGATACACTGGCCATTCTTTTAGAAGAACGTCAACTACGTTCCTTGCCAATGCTTCGGATGTCGATATTTTGGACTTAAAAAGGCATGGAGGTTGGAAGTCTTCTTCTGTTGCGGAGGGATATATTGCTGAATCCTATAGTAATAAGGTGGAAATTTCAAAGAAGATTTTACAAAATTTTTACCAATATTTCCCAATGAAGTAACAGTGAAAAATATGAATATTAACGTAGTTAAAGTGTCGACCCCAACAACAAATTTAAAAACTTTAATTCAAGTATTTTTCCCTTTCAATTTTTTTTGCTAATTGCTCAAATTGCACAATTACTTTTAATGTTAATCCTAACCTAGTTTTTAAAATATTTTGTCATAAATTAGTTATTTTTTAAAAATTTAATCCTAATATTTCCCACAAGCATATTTTCTTTTTTTACTCTTACTTTTTGTCCAGGCCTAAAATATTACTTTGTATACAACGCTTAGAACCAGGTAACACGAAGGTTCTCTTTTTTTCATTCGGTTGCTAGGACCACAAAGTTTTCTTATTTATACAGTAGTAGAAAAAATTTATTTAAGTATATCTATTTAGAGTCATAAAAAAATAAAAATAAAATCGCGAATATTCGGTTTTTTAAAAAATTTCGAAAGTATTTAAATTTTTAAAACTTTTAAGGGGGCATTTTGATCAGCATCAAATTGCGCAACTTTGCCTCCATTTAATCGACCTCATATTTCTTCAAGTTTTCGAGATTCCAATGATAAGAATTAAATTGGAGACACCCTGTAAACTTTTAAATTTTGGATGATATATTGTGTCATCAGATGTCTATTTTGGATATAATAGCATCTGCCTATTATTTTCGGTTTAAGGTACTAGTTCACTTTAGAATTTTCAAAAAAATCTTTTTTTTGCATTTTTCACATCCTTGGACCTTTAAAAATCACCTTTTAAAATATTTTTAAAAATTTCAAATCCTAATACTATAGAATAAGTAAGTGTGGGCATGCTCTTAGCTGTACGCAGTTGCTCACGCAGCTGCTAGTCACCTTTAAACGCGTTTTTCTTAAAATGACTTTTTTTAATCTGCGGACGGTTAATCTCCGGAATTACTGAACAACCAATTTAAAAAATTCGTGCGTATAATTTATTGAGATGTTTTGTAAGCCAATTTACCACAATTTGGCAAAAAAATCGATTTTTTACGAGGCCAAAATAGTGGAAAAATCGACTGATTTTAATTTTTTCTTTCAAACTTTTTTTTAGATTTTTGATTAAATGTGGTAAATTGGCTTGAGGGAGACCTTTCTTTATCAGAAACCATTTGGTTTTTTTGTTTTAGAATTGCCGATCCGAAGATTATCTGTCCGCAGTTGTGGTTAGACAACTTTTTTTCAGCGACTCCATTTTGACGCTCCGTGGATATTTTTAAAAAATATATTTATATTTTTTGTATTTTTAATTTAATAGTTTAATATTATAAAAAAAAATTCATATTTTTATTTATTAAAACAGCTAAGATTTTTTTTTTGAAAATTGTGTTTTTTTAACCTTCTAAAGTGGACCAGTACCTTAATCGAAAGTAAAGTGAATTTTGATATTTTAAATGAAACACTCTGTATAATTATTGAGATTCAAATTCTACAAGCTATTTCCGATTTAAAACCTAAATCATGTCCTATACCTATTTTTGTTGGTTTCCAAGAAAATGGCAGTTGGAAATTATGATAGACCGAGCGCACGCGGCAGAAAAAAGAGACCGATTTTTTACAGGCTGCCTTTGATACGGGTGATATTTATAGCCACAAGCTATAGATAGATGCACCTATTAAGTTCCGCAACGTTTACCATATATAAACATAACTTTAATTAAAAAAAAAGAAAAATTCTTAAATCAACTTTTTACAGTCTGCCAATTGTTGAAGCATAAGGCTAGATTGCCAAATACAAGTTGCAGGCAGACGGTTTTCTCCAGTACAAGAGTAAAACATACTAATGCTAGTTCGAAAAAAAATCGTGTAACTAAAACACTTTTTACAGTCTGCCAAGCAAATTTTAGACTAATGTGTGCATGAGATTGACGAATTTTCACAAGGCAGACTGTTTCTTGATATTTAAAAAAATTTATCATAAAAGTTAATTAAAAAGTTTTTCACAGTATTTCAGAACAATTTTTTACAGTCTGCCTATTAATAAATATTAACTTTTACAATAAATATTTCATATTAAATTATTAGATACTAATTCACGAAGTTTAAAGTGTAGGCAGACGCAGTTAAACTTGTAAAAAAACTTATAATAGTTAACAACTTTTAAATCTGCCATTATTTTCAAACAATATTTAGGTAATAAATAAACAAACTATTGAATGGCAGACGATTTGTAAAGGTACTAGTGTCAGTATTATAATAAATTAGTTTTGTAACACACGGACGATTTTGGAATTTTAAAAAATATCTATTTTATTTAACTAACAGAATAAAAATAATAAATCACTTTCCTCTGACACTATTTCTTCATATTCTGCATTAATAAAAGCAGACAGCAGAAACCTGCCCCAAGTCAACGCGATTAAGGTTGGATTATACAATCTATTATGTTCTATAGCCATGTGACTCAGCGGTAGCGTTCAAGACTTCCAACCCGGAGGCTCCGGGTTCGATTCTACCCCATACCGTTCTTTTTTTTTTATTTAATAATCTTTAAAATACTTCTCAAATAAATTTAAATATATATTTGGGTATGTTTATAAATATTAATTAAATTAATTTTTTTTCTTAAAAAAATACATTTTTATTATTATTATACATTTTTTACATCAAATGTGTGGGGGAATATTTGCAGAATTATTGAGTAAACTTGAAATTTTTTGTGTGTAAATTTATGAATATTTACACACAAAAAGTTACTTTGTTTTTAGATGTTATATAAAAATAATTTGTTAAAAAATTTAAATTTTTAAAAATTGATGTTAAGAAATAAACTTCCAGAATCCCAATTACGTAATGTGCGTGAATTGTAATTACTCAGAAAAACCCCAGTTTTTATTCTAAAACTATTATGCTAAATTTTAATAACACAGAAAAAGCCGGGATTGACCGGGGTCAAGTGGCGTTGGGACGCCATGGTCAGGTGATGAAAGATTGCCCGGGGTCAGGTGGGAGGCTCATATGCCAAAAAAAGGGGCCCCAAATGACCCCTAAACTTTAGTAGGGTTCTTAAATTTTTTTAAGAATGTCCTTTGTTCCATTAAAATTTTTTTTATTTCAATAAACGGGGTTTAAATGGCAACGAAAAAATCGAAAAGTCTTTTTTTTTTGAAAATTTAAAAAAAGCTTATAAACATGTTTTCCCCAAAAATTTGTTTTATTTTTATTTTCCTGTTTTAAGTTTAAAATTTAAATAACTTTTTTTTTTAAAAATGAAAAAAAATTTTTCCCAATTTTTTGGGGAAAAATTTTTTTTAAATATACAGGGTGACCCAAAAAAAAAGCATATCAAAGTTATATTTTTTTTTGGAAACCCCAATTTTTTTTTATTTTTGATACAAAAACCCAAAAAAAGGAAAATTATTGTTATTTTCCCATACCTAAAATAACCGTTTCGAAAATTTGAAAATTTAAAAAAACGGGCCTAATTTAAAATTTTTTAACCCCTAACAAAACGAGCTGCTCGTAATTAAATTTTTGTTAGCTCAAGGTTTTAAATTAACTATCACATGTTTTAAATATTTACAGAGTGTTAAAAAATTCCAAAGGGGAAAAAAATTAAAAACTTCCTTAATTAAAAGAAATGTATTTAGTAGCCTATTTTGACGGGCCAAACCCCCTTTAAAACCTATTAGGGTTTTATAATCTCTTCTTTTTTATGCAAAAAGGGTTTTTTATTTGACTTATCCTTTATCTTAAAAAAAGGAACACCCTGTATTGTAATTAAAAACTTTTTTTTTAAAGGGAAACTTGATTACAAAAAAAGAAAATTTTAAAATAAAAAATATCTCAAGCAAAAGGGCAAAATTTTAATTTTTTTGTTTCTAAAAAAAAATTTTAAAAAAGAGGGGCAAAAAATAAAAGGCACTAATTGTTGAGACAAAATATTTAAATTGCCCTTGTTTCAGCAAATGTATTAGACTTTATTTTTCATAACAACGAAAGTTAACAACATAACTTTTACTCACAGTGAAAAAAACCCAATATTTTTTAAAAAACCCCTTTATCACCACACAAATGGTCTGTTAACGTGTGGGGAAAAAAAATTTGGGAAAAGAATTTAATATCTGATTCATTTGCTAAGAAAAAAATTTAAAATTTTTTTTTAACAATTAGTCCCCCTTTATATATTTCGATCTCATTTTTAAGAATGTTTTAATATTTCAGAAATGGCAATAAATTAATTATTACTTTTGCCTGCATTTTGTTGGATACACTTATTTTAAAAAAATTTTTAATTTTTGCTTTTAGGAATCTACGTGATTCGTGAAAACGCCTTTTTTATAAAAAACAGAAGAAGGTATAGGAAAAACCCAATATGGTTTTAAAGGGAATTTATTGGCCAAAAAAAGGGGACTAAATACAGGGTGAAATTAAAAGTTATTTAATAAAAAATTTTGTCCAAACTTAAGGAACTTTTTTTTAAAACTCTGTTAAAATTAAGGTAAAATTTTTGTGATAGTTAAATTAAACTTAAGCTAAGAATAAATTTAATTAGGGTGTTTATGTTACAGGGGGAAACAATTTTTAAATTTGGTCTGTATTTTAAATTTCTTAAATTTCTCAGAAACGGTTAGTTTTTTGGTATAGGAAAGGTAACAATAACTCACCTTTTTTTGGTCTATAGTATCTAAAAATATAAAAAAAAAGGGGGGTTTTATAAGAAAAAAAAAACTGAATTAGGGTGTTCCCTAAGAGGGTATTATATCTCAGAAACTACTAAAGATAACTTTTGGAAAAAAAATTTTTAATAAAAGGACCAAAAAATTTCGGAAATTATTTTCGTTGTGGAAAAGGGGGGTAAGGGGGAAAGTCAAAAAATAAAAAATAATTTCAAAAAAAATCAAAAAATGTGTCAAAAGGGACTATTTTAATCTTTAAAAGTTTTTTAAAAAAAACCAGGGAAGCTTCAAAAAAAGGGGGGGGGTTTTTAATTTTGAAATTAATAACTTCGGTTTGCTTTAACCAATTTAGGACTTGGGGCCGTTTGAAGACATTTTGATTATTTTCGGGGTATAAACTATTGCTCACCATCTGCAAACCCCAGAGGGCGTCAAGGAAAACTAACTTATTTTAGAAATTTTTTAAAAATTTAAATAAATGATATATA
>JAHBCN010021547.1:0-14053 GCA_019359885.1 Listronotus oregonensis | reverse complement strand
TTATTTAAATTTGGGGGTGAATAAAAATAGGTATATAAGGCACTTGATAATTATTTTCATCAAAATATATGAAGATATATTTATATTTTTAATAAAATAAATTTTTCTTTCAGATTCTCACATTGATTTGTTCAACTGATAATTAATTAATATTTATTATAACAGAAAGATATTATTCGTTATAAAAGAACTATATGAATACCAATAAGATTAATTTGAATAGAAAACCCTTCATTTAATGCTTCCCATTGAAAAGACGATATTTGAACCTTGTCGATAAAAAAAATTAGGTAATTGCAGTGGTTATATTCATACAAAGCGAGGTCAAGTTTCGGCCTGATGCACACAATGTGTATAATACACGAAACGTTTCAGTATGTTTTCCCCGTATTATAAGTTCGTTATTGTTCCAAAAAAAGGGGGGGTTTTTTGGGGTTTGAAATTCACATAATTATACCAATTAACTAAAAAAAAATTAAGAAAGTTATGTTGAGTGATTTCGATATTTTTTTTTTTTAAAAAAATGCTCATTTTCCTACGGACTGACTCACTCACTCATTGACTTATCAAATTATGAAGGACTTTCCGAGGGAAAAGAAACTTAAAATTTGGTTTGTAAGTATAATTTATAACACAAGGGTATTTTAGATGTTTGAAATTTGATTGAGCCTGAGTTTCTGAGTTTATAATTGTCTTAGAATTTAGAATAAAGGCATCGTTATATTCCATTTAATAAACTTAAAAAAGAGAGAAGAATTAAACAATAACACTTATGTAAAATAGGGGCAAAGTTTCTATACAAAAATCTCGGTCTCTTAAAGATCTAAAAAAATAAATACGAAACATCCTTCTTGTCTTTAAGATACATAACTAAGTACCCCTGTTTGATCCATAGGAGTTTTAAAAACGGGTTTTTTTGGGGGGGAAAAAAAACACTTATCTTGAAATTGTGTTCACTTCACTCACCAAAATAAAAGTCTAAGAAGGGAAATTTTCAAAGTTTAATAGAAACCTTCACTGAAAGCAAAGTCAATTTTGGTGTTCTTTTAGTATTTTATAGATTTTTGACTTCCTTGACTATCACCAGAGCGAATTTAAGAACGTAGTGGGTTTTAATTTTTTTTACTTGACTGAACCCAAAGGGGTTTTTGGGGATGCAGGGTTTTAAAACGAGGTTAATAAATTTCCCCTTTTATCGGGTAAAAACACCATTTTTTACGCCACAATATAGATAAAGGCTTCAGCGAGCGGTAGGGCGGCAGATCAGTCGCATTTGGAATTTTGGTTGCGAAGGTGTTCAGTATTTTCCATCTTCGTTGTTTTTCAAGTTGGGATTTCGGCATTCAATTTTTTATTGGTTTAGTATAAAAACATGTGTAAATCGAAATATCCCTGATTCGTTCCAACTTTTTAGTGTCCAACGGAGGACTTAAGAGGTTATATTCGTTGCTTTTCTCAATCTAAAAAAATAAAAAATGACCATCTAGTGTATTTTTTCCAGTAGCATCTTAAGAAAATGATTTAAATCAAAACGTTATTTATGGGTTATGTTTTTAAATAATATTTTTTTGTTACGTTTCAATAAAAAAAATGTATTCATTATCAGATTTAATTATATTCAGTTTTCATTAATTAAAAAATGGACAAAGGTAACAATAAATACCTGAAATACCGTAATACAAAAAATAATTTTCTGTCTAGCGTATAAGTGTCCATTAAAAGGCAGAGGCGTAGCTAATATTTTTAATTTTTTTATCTAAAAAGTGAGTCATGGGACCCACACCAAATATAAACAATATGCTATTGACCCCATGGGAAACAGTTTGGTAAAGAATTTTTTTTATATTAAAATCACCCCTTCCCCCCAGAAAAAATATAAGATTTAAAAGCGGATCATCAACTTGTTTTTTTTTGTATATTTGATCAAAATCGTCAAATTAATTCTGAAAAACCCTTTTTTCCATAACCATTTAAAAAAATTTTTTTCAACCCAAATTTAAACCCCAAATTTTTAGGTGCTTCTAATTTCAAGAAAAATTCAGATATTTTTGCGTAATTTTGAATTTGACGATAAATTTTGGGTTAAACTCACGAAAAAAAAAAAAGGATTCACTTTTGAAACTCAGAATTTAACTGAGGGTAAAGAAAAATCAACATTTTTTGCAAATTCCAAAATGAAAATTTTTGTACCAAAGTGCTTTCCTTAAGGCCAGACCATCTGGTATATATTGATGTGGGTCCTATGTCCGCTGTCATTCTGTAAACGATCCTTTAGGATACTGATATTAAAAAAATATTTTTGTTTTTATTTTTATTTGTTGCACCAACATTTTACGTTATGGAGTGTGACTTTTAAATATACAGGGTGTATTAAAAGAGATATTGTTTTTTTTTGAATTCGAAAGCAAGAACGACAATAAAAAATTGGGCAATCCTTTTTCCCCTTTTCCCAAAAAAAAGGGCCCATCCACCTTCCCAAATGTATATAATTACCTGTTGAAAAAAACCAATAAAAAAACCGGTGTCCGTTGTAAGTGTCTTAAAAAAATTTTTTTTTAAAAAACCCTATTTAAAATTTTTTTCAAAAAATATTAATTATTATATTAAGCAGAAGGTTGACCAGGGAAGGGGTGGGTGAAAGAGCAACATTCCGAAGAGTACTATTCATTTTTTTAAAAAAAAAAGAAACACACTTTTGAAAAAAAAGCTGAAAGTGGTCCCCACAAAATCAAATCCAGAACAAGACAATGTTGAAGTTTTGAGAAACCAACCATTTAAATTCTATTATAGAAAAAAAGAAAAGCAATTTCCCCGCTTTTGGGTTTAAAAATCACGGCGAAGAATAAGGCAAAAATCCGAATTGGTTCCCCCCGGCGCCTTAAAACCTTTTTAAAAAATGCAAATAAAAAACAACGCATTGGATTTGCTCTACAATTTTTTAAAACCCCCCGTTTTTTTTAAAAAAATGTTTTAGTCGTGCTACAATGGAATACTTAAGGTATACACGCCTCAAGGAACACGACTGGATGAAAAATATACCCAAAAGGACAGAAGTAGTGGGCGATTTTCGGTAAATGTTTGGGGGGGGTGAGTGCACAAGGACTTGGTGTATGTTATTTTATCAAAGTTAGGTTCAATGCGGAGGTGTGTATAGATCTACTACAGAATATTATTCTTCCATCTGTACTGAATCGATTTTCGGATAGAAATTTTATCTTTCAGCAAGATAAGTGTCCCGTTCATTCGGCCCGGCAAGTTATGAATGGATGGAAGAGCAGCGTGTCAGGGGTTTTTCCGTGGCCCCCGGGTCCGGTTTAAAAGTTATGGAAAAAAGATAGAAAAAAGTGTTTTAAGCTGCAAAATGTAAAGGAACTTAAGGATAAAATTTTTGAGGCGTGGAATAAGTTACGGGGAAAACCCGGGGGACGACCGGGGTTTTGGGCCATTGATGCCTGGAAAGGGCCCTTTAAAAAAAAAAAGGCCGCAATAAAATATTAATTTTGTTTAAAAAAGGGGGTTTAGGTTTTTGAATTTATTAAATTGTTAATTAATTTATTAATTTGTTAGTTTTTATAAAAAATAAATATTTTCTTTTTTCCCTTTTTCTTTATTTATAGTAATTTAGTAACAAGGTAAAAAAAACGATTTACAAAAAATTTGGGGGGGAAAAATCAAAATTTGACAATTTTTTTTTTTCCCAATAGAATCCTAAAAAATATTTATATTTGAACGTTATTTTAGAGTTTGTTTTCAAAGTCAAATTTTTCGATACGTTTCAGTAGAAAAAGATTTTGTATTCGTTTTCAGATTTAATCTTATTCACATAAGAAATTTGCAACATAAATTAAAAACTAAAAAAGGGTAACAATACATTCTAATTGACTATAGTGTCTATTTAGTGTTTTTCATAATTATCTAAAAAATTGAAAATCGCAATCTTGTGTTTTTTAGTAGAATCCGAAAAAATGAGTAAAATTAGGTTTGTAATTAGAGTTTTTCAAAATCTAATTTTTTCGATACGTTTCAATAAAAAAGATGTATTCATTTTGCGATTTAATGTTTTTTCATGGGAATTTTTGGACATAAAAAAAAAATAAAAAGGGTAACAATAAATACCTGAAATGGCCCAATACAAAAATAATTTTTTTGTCAAAGTCTGTGTATGGCCGTTGAAAATATTTAAGAAAGATTTTAGAATATAACAATTTTAAATAGGCGTGAACGTAAGAGTAAAATTTGACAATGGCATTTTATTAAAACATTTTTTGGTCGCATTGACATTTTACGTTATGGAGTGTTACTTTTAAATATACAGGATGTGTCATAAAGAAGTATTGATTTTTTTTTGTAATTCGTAAGTTTCGGCATGACGGATCGATTCGTAAGGATTTAAAACCTCTTACCCCGATTTTTTAGCAATTATGAAAGAAACATTATTAATGTGAATAAACTATGGTATATTTATTAGGTCAAATTTTGGTATATAAAATCGTTTTTATGGGCCATTTTTAACTAAGGGAACAGTTAAAATTTAATCAAAATCGGTTGAGTAGTTTTTATGCTATCTAAATATATTTTTAAGCAAAAGGGCACTCATTTATACATTTACTGACTAATCACGAAATCCTGTAATTAGCCTGTGACCTATAAAAATGAAATTTTTGCATGGAGCAGAAGGCGTCATCGTTGGTATATAAAATTACGCAAACGAGAAGGAAAAAAAAATAATTGGGTTAACTCCTAAAATATTAGGTTCCGATTTTAAAAAATCACCAATATCGTTATGTCTCAAAATTGGAACATATTCTCTTTTTTCTGACTGTATTTTTAGTCAGAAAAAAAGAGAATATGTTCCAAATTTAAATATATTGATGAATATTTGAATTTAATCGATGTGTTTTTGTATTTTTCCAAAAATAACTTTTTTTGATTAATTAAATTTATTTAAGAAAGGGAATCACACTGTATGTCAAAGCATTAAAGGTGTTTGTCTTATGAACCAAGTATAATGCTGGGCGTTAAAAAAAACAATATAAAACAATTTAAGTAATTTTGATTACAGTTATTTATTTCTATTCAATTTAAGCAATGGCATAGTATATCCTAATTTCCCTTTTAGTT
Source organism: Listronotus oregonensis (assembly GCA_019359885.1). NCBI lineage: Eukaryota > Metazoa > Arthropoda > Insecta > Coleoptera > Curculionidae > Listronotus > Listronotus oregonensis. Next base: position 8,932 of record JAHBCN010021547.1, on the reverse strand, counting down.
TCCCTGGCACATATTTATAATAAATTCCACTTTACCTCTTAATAAGCGGATAGATACTTTATTGTACCTCCTGTAGATAAGAACCGCACGCTAAATTTGTCTAGAATAGTGCGGCCTAAATTATGGCATACACGATGTAGCCGGGCGACGTAAAACAAGCAAGAACATTTAGAGCATTTAATTAATATTCGCTATCTGCCTCGTACCCCCGTCCCTGTCACCCCCTCGGTTTCGTAAGAAACGTTAAATTTATGTCCGGGGTCTCGCTTGACCACGACCTTACTACGGCTTTAGTATTCTAATTGTACAGATTTGATTTCGAGTCGGTTTCGGATTAAAATGTCGTCCAGATAGTGGATTAATGGCGATTTAATTCCAGATTGTTTTTCTCGAGATTTATTTGTTTATTAGAAGGGTGGCTAGAAATAGGCATGTGTTCTACAAAAAATAAAAGTGGTTGTCACAACACTTCCCCAAAAGCTAAAGATCGTGCCATTAACGCAAGGGTTAGAACTTTTTTAAACGAATTCAAAAAAAGGAGGTTATCCATTCGACACATATTTTATGTATATGATGATGTGTAAAATTAAAATTTTACTGGATACTTATATGGTTTAACAAACAAAGTAGTCTATGATAAATGAACAATACCAGCAAATGTCAGTTTTTGACAATTCCTTTATTGACTTATGTACAGCGCTTATTGTACAGCTTGATAAAGGTTGACTAAGCTCAGGAGGGGAGTTGTTCATGGTCAATATTTTATTCGACATATCCTTTTTCTAATTTGTGGATTCATGTAGCTCTCAGCTACAGCCGTTGATTTCCAGCCCCCAAGTCGCTTGACATTGGTAATTCCTTCTCCAGCATCCGCTAACATAGTCGCAGAGGATCGACGAAAACTATGTCCAGTGTACTCTTCTGGATTTTTTAATTTTAGGTATGCAGCAATTTCTGAAGGCATTTTACCTATTAAATTTATTTCCACACATTGCGTACTGCATGCTCTTGTTTATACTGGACAAAAAAACGTCTGTGTGGGGTATGTGGTTTTCGCAAATTTGCATATTTACGGTATAATTGCAGATAAAGTCCGTTATTCGTTTCATCGGACACTATAAAGATTCTGGAAGTGTTATTTTTACTGTCAGGAATTTTCACCACGGTATCCCACGTTTTGGTGTTTAAGTAGTGATGTTAGCTTGAAATATGAACTTAAATCAAGGTTCCTTTTCACTTTGAGGACACATTTTAACATAGAGTACTTACTCCATAAAGTATTAGGTTTATATGTTTTTTGCATATCCGCAAAATAGGCCAAGAATACTTCTTCTTTAATACTTTTTGTCCCCTTGCTGGAGCACCAGTTTTCGAAATGACTATATTGATTCTCATATTTTTCACGAGATTTTGCTGTAATAAATTCAAACTTACGGTATTTGCTGCATCCAGGATAGAATCTGGTAGCTCCTCATCGGAACTACTCATTTTAGATAATTATTTTTGTCGGATTTTTATTTAATTAAAAAAAGATACTATTACGCCTTTTCATTAAAAATGCTTGTTTGTATTGAAATTCATTTGTACAATTGCTTGTTCATATGGAAACGAAAAAAAAATCTGACATGTGTTAAAATCACCTAGATTACATATTGTTGCTTGACTTGTCATAATAATTTATTATTATTATACAGGGTAATTAAGGCCAAAAAAGTCCAACCACTAATAAAAGAAAATGACAGGAGATGCTAGGTGTTTCACCGTTTTCCACATGTCTTTGCATACATTTAATACTAATTACTTAAAAATAAAAATTAAAATAATATAAATTAATTTACTAAGTCAGGTACTGTACAAGATTCGATGAACAGTTGTTCCTAGATTACTATATAGATCCTGCGCTGTAGCAATAAACAAGATATGTCTCTTTCTTTCACACGTTATTAATCTCGCATCCTTCTCTAATTGAAGTTTTCGAGTTACGAATGTCTGTGATCCATTCAGATAGTTTAAACATTCTGTCACTTCTGTCAGAACTTTTAACCGCGCTTTTCCGCGTGTTCCCATTTCGGTTTTCTTTTAAGTTTTAAGTGAATTTTTCCTTAAAGATGTAGTTTGTAACAAACATATGGAGATAAATCTTGATTATCCGCATGGATATTGCTTGTTTTCACATAGCAACCCACTTTGGTGAGTTCAATCTTTTTAAAGTTTTTAGGTTAGTTTTTCTAATTGTAAAAACTTTACTTTTAGTTAGTCCTGAGGAAGGGAGAAAATAATAAACTCTCGAAAGCTTGACAAAACAGAAAAGGGTTTCATTACTAAATCCAGGCCACCAATCCTTTTTCAATAATTCAAAAAAGACTGCATCCCCACTACTCTGGTTTCGATATATATTTTATATATATATATATATATATATATATATATATATATATATATATATATATATATATATATATATATATATATATATATATATATATATATATATATATATATATATATATATATATATATATATATATATATATATATATATTTAATAATTTATAAATATACAAACAGGGGCCTGTAAGAATCCTATTTTTAATAAAAGATGCCTTGCAAGATTTTCGATATTGCAAATTGTATATCAATCTAATTACCCTTTTTTGATTTATAAAAATTCTTTGTATATCAGTTGCTGAAACCAACAAGACAATATTATAACTAATATGGTAATACACCAGGCTATAATCCATATTTAGGAGATAATTCAAACCCAAAATTGACTTAAGCTGACTGTCCTATTATTTTTTTACTAATACGGTCTATTTGGCCACTCCATCACAAATCATCATTTACCAACTGACCCAAAAATTTTACTTCATTACTTACACCAAGATAAGATTCATCTCGCAGAGTAATTCAATAAATATTGTTTTTTTTTTTTAATACAAAACACCAAAAATTTAGTTTTATTTTTGTTAAGTATGAGGTTATTAATAAAATCACACCAAGACCTAAACTCTGTTAATGTTTTCTCTACATTTTTATTTAGTTCCTCAGGGTTGGGCGCAGACCACCACTGAAGTATCATCTGCATACTGTGTTATTTTAGCAGCTGTAAGATTATTGGATAAATCGTTAACATATATATTAAACAGAAGTGGTCCTAGTATGGAGTAATTCGTTTAATTTCATTAGGAATTTACAAAATCACCACTTGGTGGTCAATATACACTTATTATACAACCGAAGTAGTCACCGAGTGTTAGTATCACAGCATAAAACTTAGCAACCATCTCAACACAATATTTGTCCACATTAATTTTTTTCTCAACAATTTGCTTATCATTTTTTACATAAATAACATAACCACCGCAAGAATGGTTTTGGCGGCAATAGTAGGTTAGGTTAGGTTAGGTTTAAAGTGAGTGGACTTTTTACGCCCCCCACCGCGACCGCTCAGTCTATTGTGGCTCACACCTTTTTATATTTCCCCTAACAGAATCAGACTTCCAACGAATCCGATATCAGATTGGGAGAGAGTTCTTTCATCTCCTCTTACTTGTGTCGCTACCGGACACGAGCACAATATGTGTTTTGGTGTCCCTGTCTCCTGGAAAGTATGATGAACAGACGATTAGATCCGTCATGCCCTCCTCTCCCGGTATAGTGACGTGGGTAGCTACCAGGTCCTTCTTAAAGAAACCAGAGGCCCGATCCTGTAAGCAAATTTTTTGACATTCCTTTTCTCTATCTCTTTCAAAACAGTGACAAACTTATGAGTTACCTTTAAATGCAACAAGAACATGTGATCCCTATTTTGACATTCTCTTTCCTTATTTTTACAGAGTCCCAGCCCAGATGTCCCTTCTGAGGCCGTTTCTCCGGCTTTTCCCTATGAAAACGGTTCTATCCGTTTTCTATTTAAAGCCAGGGAACCAGGGATTAATATCTCTATAATGTTGCCGATAAACCCTAAATGGTTAGAGGCACCATATGCTGCAACAGATTTATTCGTTTACATGTGTGGCTATTGATTTTCGGTTAAGACCTTCGTGAAATGCATTATATTGCTTTACTTGGATCAGTCGAGGCTCGCGGGTAATCTACTAGAGGTACTTTACTCATTCTCCTTTTTTTAAGAAAAAGCAAGCAAAGAGCAAATAAATTAAGAAAGGTGTTTCCCTACAAAAGCGGTTCTTTCCGCCTTTTGTCTGGATTCAGGGATCCTTTCCTAAGCACCTGTTTGTTCAGGGGGCGAATTTTCGGCCGGGGAGCGGCCGCTCCTCGAGAGAAGAATGAGTGTGGTTCTCTCAAAATTTGTTTGCGTTGTATTCTTGACAAAAAGGATCTGCTCCCTCCCTCAATTTTTGATAGAACAACGCTCTCTTGCTTTGAGGCAGTAGAACGAAAGAAAATTAAGAGAACGATCAGCTGTTTTATGTTATCTTGTAGTTTTTTGGGGTTAAGTTTTGATTTTGATACCAAGACAGACTTTTAAATTTCGGGTTTTGGTTTATTTATTTATTTTGTTACGCGCTTCGTTAATTGCTACTTTAAGGTTTGTGTAATTTACAATAGTTAATATCAAGCACCCCACGCTTCTTTATTCTAATTAAATGTTAAATTATTAAAAATAATTTTCTTTTTAATCCGATTTGCTATAAAAGCGTGGCTTTTTAGTTTTTTTAAACCGTTATTTATTTTCCCATTTTTTAGTCTTAAAACGACATCAAAAGTATGCATGCAATCATGCATCGATTGTGGCGAATGCGCGGATTGATATTTTTTAAAAAACAATTTATATATATATATATATATATATATATATATATATATATATATATATATATATATATATATATATATATATATATATATATATATATATATATATATATATATATATATATATATATATATATATATATATTGTTTGATCCTGGTCAGGATGGTTATGAAATTATTGTATTGCCATCGATTCTTGATAAGTGTACAAAGTTTGAATTAAATCAGTCCGTTTAAAGTGGGTCAAAATCGAGTCCAAAGAAGTCGGTAACATACATACAAGCATACATACAGGTAAAGCAAATAAAAGCGCGGTAAAAAAAAACAAAACTGTAATTCTCAGACTAGAAAAAAAATTATGGGCTTGGGTAAGTTTATTTATATGGGATGGAAGTATAAAGTTTTCTAGAGAGAGAAAGATGGGACAAAACGAATAAAATTTGATGACATAAATTAAAGGAATTTTATTCATTCTATCCTTCTTGATATTTTTTATAATTCTATGTCATACTGGCTCATCGCCTCCTAGAGGATATAAACAAGCTTTTACGCCTTACGTTAGCTTTAAATATTTTAAAAAACCATTATGTCAAAATGATAGCTGCAAATATAGATATTATTTTTTTATGATAACTATATCTAATCACTCACTATTTACCCACCCCTCTTTTATTTTTACCACCCATCAAATATATTTTGATTGTTCTCTTCTTTATTTTTTGTTAAATTAGTCGCTTTTTATCTTGCAAATGTACCAAATATTATCGGCAACGTCGCCGAAATTTGTTCTACGGGGAGTCTCGAATTAATCCCAATCACATCGTTTAAGAATAGGCCTAGGGAGCTACCCGAGAAAATTAGGGAGGGAGAATCGCCGAAAATTTGATCACTTCTATCAAGCCGGAGAGTCGGCCTCCAGGATGGATTAGCCCTTTCCCGTGAAACAGGCGCCTGTGACTTTAGGGGCACCTTTCGAAACGATTCACCCGTTTCGGTCGGCGCACCTTTGTCTGCTTCTGACCTTGGGTGGGACCTCTTAAAATGGATTTATCCGTTTCGGTCAACGCACTTTTGTCACTTTTTTCCTATGAAAGCGGTTCTGTCCGCCTGTATCTCAGGGGCACCGTTGGAGACACCTGTTTAAGGCACAGGCACATGTCATTTACTCATCAGCACGGTGTGCTAACATCTTGAGTTAAGCCTTGTGTTCGTCTTAGCTTCGGATCCCGTTCCATACGCTAGTAACAAGAGTTTCCGATAACCAGCAACTCTAGCACATGTTCCAAAAGATCCTACTTGGCCCAACCACGACGACGTCGTGTGAACACAGGGTAGGTTAGTAACTTAAAATTTGGCAACACCATTATGTCCATATTATCACTAGTACACCAATGTTTCGCAATACTTACTACATTTGGTTTATACTCTTCTGTAAACAGCTCTAGCTTATCTTTTTTATTTACAATATCCCAATTATAAATAAACTGTTTTGGTTATTTAGAGGAAATCCTCTGTATGTTGCTCTATCCTACTTTAAGTATGTTTCCCTAGATTTCTATTTAAAAATTTTAGCACAATTATCTTGAATTTCCCAAAATCAGCAAATAATATCATTATTTTAAAAATTAATACGTTCACACTCTTTAGAACTCCCACAGCGACACGACGTTGACTTGCGAGAATAGATCCTTGGACCTGCCGACTGTTGCAATATTAATTATCCTTTACATCCTTAAAAGACACGTCAACAATGACTTCATAACAATGGTTTATTATAACTATATCGGCGTAATTAATGGTCTCCGAGTGTGGCGGTGACTCTGGCTTTTGTCTGTAATTACGGCGCCCTAATGAGTTTAAAGTAGCTGTTTGCGGCTTATCGGACTTATATAAGTCGATGAAGGGACGGAAAGCTAAAACGCTTAACGTCTCCAAAAACAATGGTCCTAATCTTATTACGTTAGGTAAATGTATGTTAAAGGCAAGAACGATTTTTTAAGTGTGGATATTGAAGCTAATTATTGTAATAATAAAATTTATAAACGATCTTTGATTTATTAGTATTTAAAATTCAATTTTATGTTGAGAAAAGAAAGGTTTATTATCATTAATTGTATGCTATTAACCATGTCAGTGGTGTCAGCAATAGTATTCGTTGGCCAGGTATTGACTGTTTATAAGGGTGGAGTAAAAATTAAACATTTTGGTGACGGCAGGGGTGCAGAAAGTTGTGGTGCGTGATAATAAAGCGATATGTAAAAAGCAAAAAATAATAAAACAACCTTATGAGGTGCCCACCCAAACAAATTTATTTTTTATTATGACAAAGTTCTGATCAAGTTCCTTGTAACGTAAGACAGACGATTTATTCTTGTTTCGGACACTCGCGTTCTGTACACCTTAAAAATTTCCGCAAATATTCTTATTTCGTACACAAAATTAATTATTCAGTTTCCGACATCTCGTTTCATACATCAAATACTGAATACTGAAACATAATTTTATAACTAAATATTAAAATATTCCTTGTTCATATACAGGGTGTCCCAGAAGTAATGGGACACAGAGGAACAGCAGATCCCTTAGGTCAAAATAATGCAATAAACGTAAACTTTCCTTATCCCAAAGTTGATAATAACTAAGATACAGAGTGTCAAACTTTTAATTTTGTTTTTGTTTTTTTGTAATAATTTCTCAACCAAATGACATAGCGGTACAAAATTGGGGATTTGGGGTTTTTTAAGGCGAGGAATTCAAATTTCTCCATACTTTTGATGTTGTCACTAGAAGGCGCCAGCTACGGCCTACCACACTTGTTTACTATAATTCCCGCTGCGTCAAAAATGTATACCTCATTTAGGTCTCGAGAGGCAACTGTTTTTGAGATAAACGCACTTTAAAGGATTCCGCAATTCCTATGAAAAATGGGTTTTGGCCAATTGTTTTTAAACTTTGCAAAGTAATAGTTTTTAACAAGCTGATCAAAAGTCTCCAAGGGCACAAAACCCGAAAATCCCTCTAAGCCCCTCAAAATCAGCCTTTAAGGTCACTGGGTATTTGGAGACCTTTATTATAATTATTATGAAAAAACAAAACAAAAATTAAAAGTTTGACACCCTGTATCTTAGTTATTATAAACTTTGGGATAAGGCAAGTTTACTTTAATTACATTATTTTGACCTAAGGAATCTGCTGTTGCTCTGTGTCCCATTACTTCCGGGACATAATAAAATATTTTAATATATCTACCACCTAAACGAAAAAATTGTAGATACATACTTTTAGTCAATTATCTCGTCTGAGATATGATTGGGGTAAATAAAAAGCTGCTTTAACTAACCAGAACTAACCATGACCGACCAGAACTGAGGGCTTTTAAATTTGTCTAAATTATTCCTTCGTTTAATTAAGCCATGGCAGAATTGCGTCCTAAACGGAAAAGTTTACTGTTCCTACTCTTAGTGATTTGTCACGTCGAAAATATAATTGGGGAAAACAAAAAGCCGCTTTAACTAACCAGAACTAACCATGACAGACCAAAACTAACGGCTTTTAAATTTGTCTAAATTATCTCTTTGTTTGATTAAGTCATTGCTGAATTGCGGCCCAAACGGAAAAGTTTACTGTTCCTACTTTTAGTGATTTATCACGTCTAAAATATAATTGTGGAAAAAAAGCCCCTTCAACTAACCAGAACTAACCATGACCGACCAGAACTAACGGCTTTTGTATTTGTCTAAATTATCTATGTATAAATTGTTAATTTTAACTGTATCAAAAATAGCTATTTTATTTACTTCAAACAAAATATTTAAAAGTCGCCAATAGTTTGGTCACATTATTTGATGTTAAAAACAATGCCTCATCGAACTGATAATCATATGGTTGCAAATTACAAGTAAAAAATAACTATTTTTGTTTTCGCCCAACTGATTTGAAACAAGAAGTGTACATATCCGTTTCTAGTATGCATATTCGTGATAAATAAAGACGTGCAAAATAAAAATTTGTTCTGATTTTTTACTATTTACGTTAAGTCCATTCGGTATTTCGATGGTAATCTTTGATATATTATTAAAAAGCATTGCTTCTTTTAATGCATACTTTAACACAATAAAATCTATAAAAAAAGGGAAATTAAGACATGCAACAC
>JAHBCN010021546.1:0-14069 GCA_019359885.1 Listronotus oregonensis | reverse complement strand
TGTTGTATAGTTTCAGGTATTAACATAATTGAATCTTGTGTGACTACTGTTTAATTGATTTTTTTGATATATATAGGGTGTCTCAAAATATGTGGCCAATCTCCCGGAATCTAATAGAAAACCTAAAAATATTATGACAAGTTCCCATAAACTTTTTTCCTATGTCCCTCCCCTACGGATAATCAGGTACATAACGGACGCCCTGGAAATCGTTTTTGTTTAAATAATTTTAAAAACACTAAGCTTAATTTAATATTTTTTTAATATGATGGTTACTAGATAACTCTTCTTGAAATATACCCGTTAAATCATATTTGCCTTATTTAGTTTGCCAGGGACGGACTAGCTCTGACACAATAATAGCAATTTTTTTGCACCCTGTATGATAAAGGCTCAACAATATTATTTTTGGATAGGTTTAACCAAGGAAGTTTAAAGGTGTATGGAAGCCCAATGCTATGGCCCATTCGATCAAAAAATGTCCAGCCCAGTATGAAAATAACTGTCAGAGTTGGCCCCGCCGATTCTGCGCAATAACAAAATTCCACGAAATAATTTAATGTGTTGCCTACTTACACACTGATAAATCAGTGTGAAGTTAGCCAACACATTATAATTTTATGAGAGCCGGAGTACCGTTTTTTAAATTGATAAAAACCTTCTTATTTTAGTGATTAGTGTTTATTAAATTGTGACTATAATTTTGTGTTTATTGATTGTTACTTATAATATCGTAACAAAATGACTAGAGGTTGTATAGTTTTGTCTTGCAAATCCAAGGGTAACATACCCGTCTTTTTAACTTTAGGTGAGTATTTCTTATATTTAAATTAGGTAACCGAATAAATAATAATATATCAATTATGAATAATAGAAAATGAAAATTTCATAGGAAATATTAGTGAGAAAAGTAAGGCAATCTTAACTATCTTTTAGATGATTTCCACAATGTTTGGGTATTTCTGTGGATTATTAAAAAGAAATAAGGTTTACATTTAGGTACTTTTATTTCATTTAATAATTTAGTACACTCTTTTAAAGGATCAAAATTATTGATTACTGGGCAGACCAGACAAATTTTAATATATACAGGTCCCTCTAGTTGAATGAAAGGAAGTACAATTTTATGTTAAAGTTCCTTTTTGCCTTTTCTGTATTTGTTTTGGTAATTGGCAATACCATTTGTTTAAAAATAAATTAGATTTTTGGTTTCTTAATCTTGCATTATCAACTTTTTAAGCTCGACATACTGTACACACATAATATTTAACGGATACTGTTACAATGGATACTCAGGTACCAAAGGTTACTAAACATTATTAACCACTGTTATTCTGTCTCATGAATGTTTGTTATTAGTGAAAAGTATATGCCTAAAAAGCAGTTATAAAAATTTTCACTTTTTAATGTACAACCAGAATCTTAGGATTAGATTAAACTCATTTACACTATCTTGCCCTTCTTTTATCACAAAATTGGTGATAAGTACATAATACTATCATACAATGTTTGAAATTTATTTTAAAAATCGTGTTTTTATTTATTTACAAAGATTTTTGGTAAAAATACAAAACTTCCAAAAATATCGACCATTTAAATAAAAGGCAGTAAAGTGGCGCCATCTATTCTTTCCATATTATATCAGATGATATAAAATCCAATATTACACAATAATTTTAAATATTCTATAGTAGTATCCTTTAATAACTAACAATTTTGTGCAAAAATAAAAAAAAAACAGTGAATATTGGAATTTGACATTTGATGATGTCAATTTTATAGATAGTAACAAAGAATTATGGAAATCCGGCCCTGACCTACTATTCATTGCGCAAATTCCGCGGGGCCAACCCCCCTATTCCCGCTGCCCTGCACGCCTGGACAATTTTGTTCTACAGTATTGGGCTTCCATACACCTTTAAACTTCCTTGGTTTAACCTTAAACTAAAAAAAGGTATTCTTGATTGACATCGATAAAATCAACTGTTTACGAGAAATAAAATATCATGGTTGGTAATTTTTTTTTACATTATACGGGTGTTTTCTAATTGTACGTCAATACTCAAGGAGGCAATTTTTGGGTCCATTTTAAGAAGAAAACTTCATATGTCCTGAACGTCTTAATTTTTGAAATACAGGGTGGTATTTTTTTTAAAAATAAATCATTTATTATTTATATATGTAGGGGAGAATGGGGATGATTCAACCATGGGGCAGATTCAACCTTTAGCTTTTAATCGCAACCTTTTGTTAATTTTACACTTTTATTTATTTTACGTGCAACGGAACAGTAGACACGACTACTTAAAGTGATTGTTGGAGTGCCGGTTTCATTTTCCCAAATTTTTGACCAATAATAAAAATAACGGGATTACGGTAAGAAATTCAGTTTTATAATTATAGGCTATAAATTTTCCTATAGTTTTGACATAAAAATTGCGGTAGGCTTCTATTAAAACGTTTTATTCCGTAATGTTTTTCCCCCAGCAAAACCTAACCTATAGTTTTTTTTTGTTTTCACCGCTCTGTTTTGGGATAAGTGTCGTGTCCGAGAATAGCCACCATGGTGGCTATTCTCGGGTCGTGTGGGGAAGAATCAACCAGCGCCCGTGGGGTAGATTCAACCGGTGGTTGAATCTACCCCAACTTATTTTTGCGTTTTTATTTGTAACATAGTTTGAAATTTTTTATTTTATAGATGCCAAAAAGTTATTAGGAAAAACAACAGGTTCTTGATGAATCTAATATGAAAAAGGCTATCAAAGATCATCTTAAAAACAAAGTACCAGTTCGTGAATGCGCCAGATTGTACGATGTCAATAGAAATACCTTGGTTTCGCGATTAAAGGTAATAAAACTTAAAAAAAAGGAAGAACTTTTTGTGAGAGAATCCGATTCTGGAATGTCATCCGACGAAGATGATAAGAAATATCAAAACAAATATACAGTTAATCAAGTTTTTACAGTGTCCCAGGAGTCTGATCTGGCGAAATATATATTAAAATGTTCAAACTTACATTATGGCCTCTCTCTAAAACAGATCCGACTAGTTGCGTTTGATTATGCAAAAGAGATCGTCGATTGCAAGTATCCTCTTTCATGGGCTAATAATAAGATTGCAGGTAAATTATTTTTTTTCTATTTTGTATTTTAACCTTATGAGTGTAAAATATTTTAGGAAAGGATTGGGTATATGGCTTTATGTCACGCCATCCAGAGTTATCTCTACGAAAACCCGAGCATACGAGTTTGCTGCGTGCAGTTGGTTTCAACAAAGAAAGAGTAGCCGAGTTTTTTGACAATTATCTTTCTGAGCTGGAAAGATATAAATTTAAGCCCGAAAGAATTTTTAATTTAGACGAAACAGGGGTTAGTACTGTTATGAAGCCTGTAAATATTGTTTCCCAAAAGGGTAAGAAGCAAGTGGGCCAAATTGCCTCAGCAGAACGGGGAGAAAATGTAACTATTGTCTTTATAGTTAATGCGATTGGCAATACAATACCTCCTGTATATGTCGTCCCAAGGGTTAGAAGTCCTGATGAGTATATCACTGATTGTCCTGAATCGTCTTTAGTGTTAGGAAATAAATCAGGTTGGATGACCAGCGAACTTTTTCCTAAAATACTTGAACATCTAAAAATGCATACAAACTGCTCTCAGGAAAATCCAATATTGCTACTTTTGGACAATCATAGCTCGCATATCTCCCTAAATTCTGTCAAGATTTGCAAAAATTTTGGAATTTCTCTAGTTTCCTTCCCACCGCATACAACCCACCGTCTGCAGCCGCTAGATATAGGAATATTTGGCCCTTTCAAGTCAGCCCTTGCAGTTGCTTTTGATGATTGGTTGGTATCGAATCCTGGAAGGACCATAACAATACGGAATTTGGGAGAGTTAACAAAAAAGGCATTTTTTCGATCATTTACCAGTTCCAACATAACTAACGCTTTTAAAAAGCCTGGACTTTGGCCCGTCAATAGACTTGCGTTTTCAGATGAAGATTTCGCTCCAAGTCAAGTTACAGAGCGACCTATTGTTGAACATAACTCGCCAGAAAGATCTAATCTTGAACCTGATCCAGATCAAACGATCGTAGCTAAAAACAGCAATTTGGATGAACCAGTGCCTTCCACATCAGAAGCTTTGGTCCCACAGAAACGCAAACTTCTTGAAGAGGTGAGACCTTATCCTAAATCAAATGTAAAAAGGTCACAGAAAAAATCAAAAAAGGAATGCAAGTCAAAAATTTACACATCAACCCCAATTTTAACACAGATGGAAGAAGCCGAAAAGGAAAAACAGAGGACTTTGTCCCTAAAGTCGTCAAAAACAACAAAAAGAAAAATATTAGAAGAAGAAAGCGACACTTCAACATCGGCCGAAGTTGTATTGGCCGAATCTTCGGATGATTTATCAGAAGACGAATTTCCTACAATTGTTTCTATTAAAGCTAATAGTTTAATAGAAAAAGAAGCTTTTGTGTTGGTGAAATTTTGCACCAAGATGTCAGTTCGCTATTTCATCGGCCAAGTTCTTAAGGTTAACTCAAGTGAATGCGAAATAAAATTTCTCCGACGAAGAAATACTTCGATGACGTTCGTGTTTCCGTTGGTTGATGATATAAGTATTGTTGATCGAAAGGATATTGTCAGTATTCTTCCAATGCCGCAGAGCTCGGGAACTGCCCGGACTTCGTCACTGTTCACGTGGAAATTAAATTTCCAGGGTTATAATATTTCTTAATTTGATAAATATTTAAATTTTATTCAGAAAATACAATAAACACTTGTTTTGAGGTGTGTGTTTTTGATTTTACCAATAATTTACCATGGTTGATTCTACCCCATATGGCGGTTGAACCACCACTTGTGGGGTAGATTCACTACCGTGCAACATTCTAACAAAATGCCTTAAAACGAAAAACCTAATAAATTATCCCAACTTCGTATACTGTATCTGTCACTTAATATATTAGGCATTTGGTTTCTAACTACATTTAGTTTGAAGATCGTAAAAATAAGTTTTTAGTACTTATAACATTAAGCGGTTGAATCATCCCCAGTCTCCCTAATACCACTTTCGATATTTTAATAAAATTTGGCATACATGTACTAAGTATGCTTGTATCAAGAGGCACTTTTTAGTGTACCACATTTTTTTTTATTTGCCAAAATAGGCGAGGTCAAATTCTATGAACGCCACTGGTGGAAATAAAAAAATGGTACACTAAAGGTGTGGTTCCTTCCACGCGGCCGTCGCATGCGACTAACGCAATGCGACTAACGCAATGCGACTAACGCATGCAGCCGCCGTTTAATCAGGTGGTTTCTTAGGACCGCGGCTCAAACTCGCGATATAGCAAAATTATTAGTGTAAAGGGAATAATCTTTGGTAAGAGTCGTGATGGATGATCTAGCAATATATTTATTATTAGAAGAAAAAGAGTATGACGAAATACTTAACAATTAGCCAACCTGAAACATAGCAATGTAAAATATTTTAGCAAAGACGCGATGAGGGTCGTTATACTACATTAATAAATCGACATCTGCAACAGGATGAAGTAAAATTTAGAAAATATTTTAGACTGAATAAAGCAGAGTTTACTTTTATTCTTGACTTAATAAAAGACGATATAAAGTCCGAGTCAGACAACAAAGCTGAATATCCAATAACCCCAAAGGAAAAATTAACCATTGTATTAAGGTAAATCTGTACAGGGTGTACCAAATTCAAGTCTTATCATTAGGATCTGGGAAACTTGAGAAGATACGAGGTCGGTTAAATGAAGGCAAAGTTGCGCAATATGATGCTAATCAAAATGCCACCTTGGAACTTTAAAATTTTCGAATACTTACTTTTGGAAAAAACCGATTATTTGCGATTTCGTTTTTATTTTTTTATGACTTTATTTTAATGGATGTAACAAAATAACTTTTACATTTCCATTGCTACTTTTTCTGTTCTACAAGATAGTGTTATTAGATTTATACATCGACGTTTCGTCTTTGAGCTGCCATCATCAACTGTTTTTTTTTAATACGGGCCTGGATTTTTTTATTATGTATTTTAGGAGCTATAAAGTTCCCAAAACTAATAATGTATTGCACTTATTCGAAAAATTTATAATTATGGCAATTTTCAGAGGAAACTAGAGAGAGTCAGACAATATATTTTTGGCAGGATCTTAGGAAAACATTAAACTGATTTTTTTGAATAAGTGCAAAACATTATTGGATTTGGGATCTTAAAAGCTCTTAAAATGCGTAATAAAAAATCCAGGACCTTATTTAAAAAATAAAGTTTCAATTTTTAACAATTAAAAAAGACACCAGACATTCCACAGAAAACAACACAAACAAAATATCAGTCGCAGACACGACTGCGGCTACACTGCTTCTTCAGCAGTCCAGTCGCCTCAATCGCAGTCGTTGACAGCGGACGCATACGACGGCCGCTTGGAACAAACCAGGCACATTTAAAAACATGAGTAGCAGTGCTTTGCGGCTAACGTAGTGCGTTAGTCGCATGCGGCGGCCGCGTGGAAGGAAACATACCTTAAGAAATGCTTCTTGATACATAGTACATTAATGCCAAATTTCATTAAAATATCTAAAGTGGTATTACAGATATTAGTAATAAATGATTTATTTTTGAATATTTTGCCACCCTGTATCTCAAAAGTTAAGACGTTTAGGACATTCGTTCATACGAATTTTTCTTCTTAAAATGGACCCAAAAATTGCTGAAAATATTGACGTACAATTAAAAAACACCCCGTATAATGTAAAAAAAATACCACCCATGATATTTTATTTCTCGTAAACATTTGATTTTATCAATATCAATCAAGAATTCAAAAATAATATTGTTAAGCCTTTATCATACAGGGTGTTAAAGAAATTGCTATTATTGTGAAAGAGCTAGTCCGTCCCTGGCAAACTAAATGACCCAAATATGATTTAACGGGTATATTTCAAGAAGACTTATCTAGTAACCATCATATTAAAAAATATTAAATTACGCCTAGTATTTTTAAAGTTATTTAAACAAAAACGATTTCCAGGGGCGTCCGTTATGTACCTGAATCTCCGTAGGGGAGGGTCATAGGAAAAATAGTATGTTCCAAACGTAGAAAAACTAGTTTCAAGGCAAGTTTGTTGTAAAAAACCATGTCCAGCAAAACAGGAGCAGACATTTACAGTTTTAAATTACATATTTTATACATATTTTAAAAATATTTAAGAAAATTGGGATAACACATTAAAAATCTATTTTTTTATAAGACCAACACCTTTCGTGTTAACGAAACGAAAACGTCCCTTCATTTGCTGGACTACAAGTTTGCGAAAAATCAAATCAGACTTTTTTTGTAGATCGTTTAATTTTCTACAAGAACATGCATTAATTTTTATAATAATACTATTTGTTAGAACGCAATAAAATTCCAAATTAAAAAAAAACCGTGTTATTAAAATGGAAAATCGAAAATCGCTATAAGACACCTCTTAACATTAAAATTTAGAGCTGTTTTTTAAAGGATACAATGAAAAAAAACTCATATTAACAGAATACGAAACCGAAATAAAGCAGATTTAGTGTACAATAAATAATTTGCTAATCAGAACTAACCTGTCCAGTTTTCTGTTTGACTTCTTGAATTTCTTCTTCCGCAACACGTCCAAAACATTTTTCGATTTTGTTGTTAGCACGCACTTTTCTCACACTCTCGTTATATCTGACGGACAAAACGCATTTAATTAGATCGTTTGTATCCGCTGATAACCAAAGTTAATTACAATTTAAATTAAAAACACAGAAAACATAATCGGTTGTTTGTCAACTATGTTGCTCACGCATTTGATAAAGGCTTGAACGGTTTCCACTAAGTCAACAATGAAAACGAGCTCATAAAATGAAAAAGATTAGATATCTACACATGTTCTACCTTTATATGTTTTTTTAGTTTAAGGCTAATGATAAGTTTGAAGGTCTGATCCAGGACCGGCATTAACACGCTCGTAATATTCCAGCCCATGCAATAGGCTATTTGATTTTGAAAAATCGTTTTAAATTATTCTTTGGTACCTAACAAACACAATACATTTTATATTTCTGGGAAATCTGCTGTATTTTCAATAAAATTCAATGTTAAAGTTTAAATTGCTAAAAATGCTGTCTCTGTAATGGCGTCGACATATGTTTCGCGTGACGTCATATGCAAGTAAACAAGGTAACAACGAGTGCAACTACAGTGAATTTTGTTAATAATTTCACAATTTATTGGCTAAAATGTTATATAAATGGTGTGTAGTGCCACAATGTACCAATACTTTTCTGAAAACACCACAAAAACTGTTTATATCTGTCCCAACAAATCCCAAAAGGCGAAAAAAGTGGTTACAATTAGCTCGAAGAAATCCAAACAGCGCTATCCTTGAACGAAAGTTAAAGAGTGTTGCCGGCAGGCCTTTACTATTGGCGTGATGAAACGCGACTAGAAAATACACATACCGTTTAGCCGCCCGCTTTCGCTACTTCGTGTTCCGAATAAGGTATAAGCAAGGAAGTTTAAAGGTGTATGGAAGCCCAATGCTATGGCCCATTCGATCAAAAAATGTCCAGCCCAGTATGAAAATAACTGTCAGAGTTGGCCCCGCCGATTCTGCGCAATAACAAAATTCCACGAAATAATTTAATGTCTTCCCTACTTACACAGTGATAAATCAGTGTGTAGTTAGGCAACACATTATACTTTTATGAGAGCCGTAGTACCGTTTTTGGTATTAGGTTGTCTAAGGTTTTTGGCGCAAGGGCGCGCGCGGTGCCTATGAAACTATATCCGTCCGTCGTCGTCTCATCATTCGTCATTTTTGTTGTGGTTTGTGCCCTTTGCGCCGTATTAGTTTCGATTGTTTTGCTTTGTGTGAGTACCTATATTTTGTGGTTGCAGAAGTTTTTTGGATTGATAAAAACCTTCTTATTTTAGTGATAAGTGTTTATTAAATTGTGACAATAATTTTGTGTTTATTGTTTGTTACTTATAATATCGTAACAAAATGATTAGAGGTTGTATGGTTTTGCTTTGCAAATCCAAGGGTAACATACCCGGCATTTTTTACTTTAGGTATCCGAAAAAATAATAATATATCAATTATGAATAATAGAATAATGAAAATTTCATAGAAAAATAGCAGTGAGAAAAGTAAGGCAATCTTAACTATCTTTTAGATTATTTCCACAATGTTTGTGTATTTCTGTGGATTATTAAAAAGGGTTAAGGTTTACATATAGGTACTTTTATTTCATTTAATAATTTAGTACATTCTTTAAAAGGATCAAAATTATTAATTACTGGGCAGACCAGGCCAATTTTAATATATACAGGTCGCTCTAACTGAATGAAAGAAAGTACAATTTTATGTTAAAGTTCCTTTTTGCTTTTTCTGGATTTGTTTAACAAGAAATAGAAATTAGATTTTTGGTTTCTTAAACTTACATTATTAACTTTTTAAGCTCGATATACTGTAGACACATAATATTTAACGGATACTGTTACAATGGATACCTAGGTACCAAAGGTTACTAAACATTTTTAACCACTGTTATTCTGTCTCATGAATGTTTGTTATAAGTGAAAAGTATATGCCTAAAAAGCAATTATAAAAATTTTCACCTTTTAATGTACAACCAGAATCTTAGGATTAGATTAAACTCATTTACACTATCTTGCCCTTCTCTTATCACCAAATTGGTGATAAGTACATGAAACTATCATACAATGTTTGAAATTTATTTTAAAAAATCGTGTTTTTATTTATTTACAAAAGTTTTTGGTAAAAACACAACACTCGCAAAAATATCGACCATTTAAATAGAAGGCTTCTTTTCATATTATATCAAATGATATAAAATCCAATATTACACAATAATTTTAAATATTCTATGGTAGTATCGTTTAATAACCAACAATTTTGTGCAAAAAATAAAAAAAAAAGACAGTGAATGCTTGAATTTGACATTTGATGATGTCAACTTTATAGATAGTAACAAAGAATTATGGAAGTCCGGCTCTGACCTACTATTCATTGCGCAAACTCCGCGGGGCCAATCCCCCTATTCCCGCTGCCCTGCCCGCCTGGACAATTTTGTTCTACAGTATTGGGCTTCCATACACCTTTAAACTTCCTTGGTTATTTCTGAGATCAACATGAAACCCTCCTTAAATGGAACATTTTTGCGAACTGTATTCCAAAAGTTGCGAAGCTAGGTCTTCATAAGGTTTTTAAATATGATTTTTGAGAAAACCTCAAGCAACTTATGAATGGGACATTTTATTTTAATTGTACAAGTACCGATTATTAATTTTTCCTTTTGCGAAATTTAAAAATGTATTAAAATTTTAAATTAATTTTTGTAAGACACAGGGCCGTATCTAGGTATGGCCGCTTGGTGGGGCTCAACATTTGCGCCTTCTCCTCACACACCGGGGGATTTGGGGAGTATGGAATACAACAATATTAAAGTGCAAAGTTGTAGGTCTAAGTTTTTTGAACAGAGAATTTCGTTTCTTTAAAATATCAATTTTTGGGGTGGAGTTTGTATCAAATTTTATATTTTCTTTATATGAAAATATTAACCTACCAATTGAAAGAGACATGATTTACATAAAACAACTGTTTGTATCTGACTTATTTGCGGATGATTAAAGAATAAATTTTCTCAATAAAATCGTAGTTACAAAAATAGTGTGCATAGCAGGCCTACTAAAACGTAACATTTATACCTTTATAAATTAAATAATAGGCAAAAAAAGAAATAGTGCTGCCCCAAATGAATAAAATACCAATTTATCCGCAGTCTAAATTTTAAACTCCAAAAATTCTTGCTGTAGGTATCAGAATAAATTGATATTTTAGTCTTGTTCTGTTGTAATTTATTTATTTGATTAATTTTGTCAATAAAAAATAATAATATGGCTACGGTACTGACAACTAATGAAAAAATATATATTTTTCATAGCCGATTTTGTGCCCTTGGCGGGCGCCCTCACACTACAGCCTAAATACGGCCCTGGTAAGACACCCTGAATAGAAATACTAACCCTAAGGAACTTTTAAATGTCTCATTTAAAAGTTCCTTAGGTTATCTTCAGGATAACAAATGAACAAAATTTAAAAATCGAGCAATCAAAACTTTAAAGATAAAATGCAAGTAAAATTTATGTTCGTTTTTGGATACCACACTCTACGCTCCGTAGATGTTGTTTCTCTGGACCTGAAAAACAAAATATTTTGGTTATAAATTTAAGAAATCGATTTCTGTTGGAATCGAAACCTTTTAAAAAGGAATCGATTTCTGGATTTAATCCCAAAAGGATTCGATTTTTACCCAGTTCTGATACCGGTCCACGTAATTTTACGCGTAGCTATGGAAAGGACACATAATTCTTACTAAAAAATTCGTAGATAAGTGTATTTCCTCCATGGGCGCTGACTATAATGGGTGCTCCGGGTTTTAAGCACCTCTGGGAAAATCATTACTTAGTGATGCTTAATGGCGGTTTCATTTTATTCATTTTCATTAAAGCTGGATTTCCACTGCGCAAAAATTACTCGCGCAACCGTTTCGCAAAAGTAGTCTCGCGTTGTGGATACCTGGCTCCCATGTCGACATTTTTATACATTATTTTTTATGTAAAAAACCTACAAAAGCTAAAATTTTAAAATAATTTTAGCCTAATGCCCAGTGTTTGAAGCATATAGTGATAAAAATTCAAGCTCCTAGAGTAAATACTTTCGAAGATATAAATTCTTGAATTCTACATCACAAGTGTTAAATTTTATTGTACATTTTTACTTTATTTATAAACAATTCCATGATTTGTTAAACCATTTAATTGCTTAAAAGCTTATCTACAATTTTTTCCACGACAATTAGAAATAGCTGAAAAACCCGATTAAAAAAATACACGCAATAGACTTCATACAAGGAAGTTTAAAGGTGTATGGAAGCCCAATACTGTAGAACAAAATTGTCCAGGCGTGCAGGGCAGCGGGAATAGGGGGGTTGGCCCCGTGGAATTTGCGCAATGAATAGTAGGTCAGGGCCGGATTTCCATAATTCTTTGTTACTATCTATAAAATTGACATCATCAAATGTCAAATTCAAGCATTCACTGTTTTTTCTTTTATTTCTTGCACAAAATTGTTGGTTATTAAAGGATACTACTATAGAATATTTAAAATTATTGTGTAATATTAGATTTTATATCATCTGATATAATATGGAAAGAATAGATGGCGCCACTTTACTGTCTTCTATTTAAATGGTTGATATTTTTGGAAGTTTTGTATTTTTAGCAAAAATCTTTGTAAATAAATAAAAACACGATTTTTTAAAATAAATTTCAAACATTGTATGATAGTATTATGTACTTATCACCGATTTTGTGATAAAAGAAGGGCAAGATAGTGTAAATGAGTTTAATCTAATCCTAAGATTCTGGTTGTACATTAAAAAGTGAAAATTTTTATAACTGATTTTTAGGCATATACTTTTCACTAATAATAAACATTCATGAGACAGAATAACAGTGGTTAAAAATGTTTAGTAACCTTTGGTACCTGAGTATCCATTATAACAGTATCCGTTAAATATTATGTGTGTACAGTATGTCGAGCTTAAAAAGTTGATAATGCAAGATTAAGAAAAATCTAATTTTATTTTTAAACAAATGGTATTATATCGAAAGTTGCCTCCTCTCCGATTTTGATCAAATTTGGTATACAGGGGTTTTTTGGGGCGCTGATTACAAATCTGAAAAAATATCTTTTCGGCAACGTTTCGTTTTCGAGATCTTCATCATCAAAGTTGAAAATTAAACTAACCTCATTTCACTATATTCTCCCTTCTTTTGTACACAATTCTTGATTTATACACTAAAGTGGACACGATATTTTATAAACACCTTTTAAAACCTTGTATTTTTATTTATTTTACATATTTTTTCCATTAAATTGCGAACTTTTAAGTTCAAAGGCAGCACCATATTTGCTTAAAAAATAAAAGTGTAAAATAAACATAAAAAAGTTTTTAAAAGGTGTTTGTAAATTTGTGCCAATTTAGTGTAAAAATCAAGAATTTTGTGCAAAAAAGAAGGAGGAATAGTATAAATAAGGTTATTTGATTTTCAATTTTTGATGATGAATATCTCGAAAACGAAACATTGCCGATTTTTTTAGATTTGTTATCAGCGCCCCAAAAAACCGTACCAAAAATTGGTACTTCCTTTTATTCAATTAGAGGGACCTGTATATATTAAAATTTGCCTGGTCTGCCCAGTAATCAATAATTTTGATCCTTTAAAAGAGTGTACTAAATTATTAAATGAAATAAAAGTACCTAAATGTAAACCTTATTTTCTTTCTAATAATATTTTTCTATAAATTTTCTTTCTAATAATAATTTCTTTTTAATAATCCACAGAAATACACAAACATTGTGGAAATCATCTAAAAGATAGTTAAGATTGCCTTACTTTTCTCACTAATATTTTCTATGAAATTTTCATTTTCTATTATTTATAATTGATAAATTATTATTTATTCAGTTACCTAACGTTACGTCTTATAAGAAGCACCTAATTTAAATATAAAAACCTAAAGTTAAAAAGACGGGTATGTTACCCTTGGATTTGCAGGACAAAACCATACAACCTCTAGTCATTTTGTTATGATATTATAAGTAACAAACAATAAACACAAAATTATAGTCACAATTTAATAAACACTAATCACTAAAATAAGAAGGTTTTGATCAATCCAAAAAACGGTACTCCGGCTCTCATAAAATTATAATGTGTTGGCTAACTTCACACTGATTTATCAGTGTGTAAGTAGGCAACACATTAAATTATTTCGTGGAATTTCGTTATTGCGCAAAATCGGCGGGGCCAACTCTGACAGTTATTTTGATACTGGCCTGGACATTTTTTGATCGAATGGGCCATAGCATTGGGCTTCCATACACCTTTAAACTTCCTTGACTTCATAGCACAAAAAAGG
>JAHBCN010021545.1:0-14251 GCA_019359885.1 Listronotus oregonensis | reverse complement strand
ATAATCCAAATAAATTCCTTTTTCTCCGGAATGTAATTAAATTAAAGTAATCCAATTACTGAGAAGTAATTGAATACGATTTATTAATTATTTGAATTTAATTAACGACAGCTCTGACTATGGCATAGGTCAGTAATTTCTTTACTTTTAAAAAAGTAAATTATTGTAGCACACCAAAAGAGGAATCCCCAAACATTTTTTTTTCAAATAGTAGATATAATTCTGTATGGTTAACTCCCATGGTTTTCAGAAATTGACATTAAATTTTTTTTTATAGTATAAAGTATTTATTAGGAGTAATAATGACAAAAAAGGTAAAAAAATTTATAGTGATTTATTGTTTAATTAATATTTATCTTCTCGGTGGCGTAGGGAAAAGAGATCGTTCCCCGGGCGGCGGGGTTCAATCCTGGGGGAGACAATTTAGTAGTATCGTTAGTATATTTAAAAAAAATCCGTGGTGGCACGATCGTATTGTCTAAAAGGTGCTGTGAAATGCAACAGATGCATGTTTTAGTATCTGGACAACGTTGGCGAAACTGAGGAAAAATGGGTCGAACATTAAAAAAAAAAAACCGGCACCTGCAGTACTCGAGTACTTAGATCTTGATCCTTTGTAGGCTGTCATAAAAATAAAACAAAAATCAAATAGAAAAATATGTTCATAAACGCAAAATCCTAATTAAGTAAAATAGTAAGTTTAAAATTAAATTAAAAAAATACGATACGTTAAATTAAGAAAGTTAATAAAAATTTAAGGAATAAAGACGTTTTCTTTTGAAAAAGTGAACAATATAAATTAATGCGATGCCACGTACATCCGAATAAAATTAGTAAAAAAGGGAGAAACTTAAAAAAGTTACATAGCATTTGAGTTATTCGAACATTACCCAGGTGAAAAAATTTTTTTGGGGGGGTTTTTGGTTACCCCGGGGAGAAAATTTTTTAAATCTTTTTATTTCAGTAGTTACTGTTATGTGCAAAGAGTTGTTCTGGGATTTTTAATAATTTCTTTAAATAAAACTTTACAAGATCGTTACTTTAAACGGGCCCGTTGTGGAATTTAAATTTGAAACACGTCCAAATAGTAAGAATATGTTTCCTTGAAAGTGTTAGACAATGTTATGTTTTTAATAACACTAAAATTTGGGGTTTTTTATTGCCCTTTTTTTGGTTATTGATAAAACGTTTCGGTTAGTGATGTATCTGTAATTTTTTTGTGCTAACTAAAAACTATTCTTAAAAGAACGACTTTAATATCCTTTTACCAAGTTTTTTTGGGTAACACGACCTTCTGAAAGAATTTTATATTACTTTTTTTTTAAGGGTTTCTTCTGTAAATAATACGGTTTTAAATTTTCTTTTTAAAGTGATTCGAATTCTTGTTTTTGCCATGTGGGAGGTAAAGGGGGGAATTTTGGGGAGGTTTTTTTTTCTCCCTTTTTTATTTTTTACTGGGGTTTTTATTAATAGGGGGGAGGGCCCATGGGGTTTTCGTCCAATTTTTTTCTTTTAATTTTTTAATCCACCTTATTTTTCCTTAAAGTCTTAAAACCCCAATTTTTTTAATTTCCGTGGTCATTTCCGGTTGCCCAAAAATGCCTGCTTTTTGATTCAATGTTTACATTGTAACGGATATTAGGGTTTTTTTCCCCCCCCCGCAATTTTGCAACTTCCCATTTTGGGGAAATTTTGGGTTTTCCCCCTTGGTTTTTTTGCCCGTTGCAATCTGTTATGGGTTTTTTCCTCTTTGTCTGAGTATTCTTCCTTGTTCTTTGGGCCCTTTGAAAATTTTTCCTGTCTTATTCTATGAGGTTTTTCCCCTATTCTTTTTTTTTTGTTTCGGATCCATTCCCGGTTTGCCCCCGTTGTGGTTTTTCACCGGGGCAGGTTCTGGCCCAAAAAGGTGTGGATGATCCCCGTCTCGCTGATCATCCGCTTTTTTTGCCCTTTTTTTCCCCCGTTCTCCGGGCTTAGTTCTTTTTGGCATTCCCATGTCAGCTTGGGGTTTTTCCTTTCATTGTGCCCCAGTGACCCCTTTGGTGTCTGTTATTATGCAGATCCGCTTTTTTTATAAGCCCTCCCCGGAAAACTTTTGCACAGTGCAATAAAGCATATATTTCTGTTTGAAATACAGAACTGTGTGTTCCTAGTGGAATGGAGAATTGTGAATTCCTCATTTCACTGTACACGCCCGCTCCCATCCCTGCTCGGTTCAGGTAGGTTTTTTAGGCACTATGAAAAATTTTGTAATTGTTTTTGAAGGACCTTTTAATAAGGAAGTCGAGGTCTGGCTAAAGGGAAGCGGCACTCTACCAACCCTTTAATTTTTTTAAAACTTTAATTTATTTATTAAAACATTTTTTTTTTGGCATTTTGAAATTTTTATATTTTTAAGTTAGATATTTACGGAGTTGAAAAATAAAAAAGCCAGATCAATTAGTCGCGTCTAAATGTAAACAAGACTCTTGCAAAATGGCTTTTTTTGAATAATCCAAAAAATCTTTTTAAGACACTTTGAGGTTATGACACAGCAATGTAG
This sequence comes from Listronotus oregonensis, assembly GCA_019359885.1. Lineage (NCBI taxonomy): Eukaryota > Metazoa > Arthropoda > Insecta > Coleoptera > Curculionidae > Listronotus > Listronotus oregonensis. The sequence goes on along the minus strand of JAHBCN010021545.1, from coordinate 11,709 downwards.
GTACTATTAATCCCAAAAAGTCAGATCACTTTGGTAGAAGTTTTTACCTGCCTGATAATTAAGAGAGTATTAAAAAACCGCGTGGGCGCTGTAGGTCAGCTTGTGTGAGAGGTACTGTACTCGGCTGTGTATAGTATAGTGCTGTTCACACCCACTTATATGATACTTTCTCGATCATCTGGCAGTTTAAAAATATTACCAAATTGGATCAATTAATATGTTTTTAATTCCTTTACATATAGACATAATTTGTTAACAGAATGTTAAAACCTGTATCTTTAAACAATGGCGACAGTGGAAAAAATATTGTTGTTCCTAAAGAAAATACTACTCCATGGTCATCTGGAAGTGATGCATTTAAAGTACTATTGAGAGATTATAATAAAATTAGAGATATAATATTTACCATTTCAGAAGACAACAAGCAACAATTTATAACTTAGAGCGATGCAAATAGTTTGTATAACCAAATGTGTTGTAGGAAACGGGAATATTTGCAATATTTTGGAATAAAATATTAGAAGAAAAAAACATAACAAGTAATATGCTTCAAGATCCAAATATTGACTTTAATTAAGGAGTGGCAGCACTTAGGTCACTTAAAGAATTTATTAAGTCAATATGTGATAACTTTAAAATATATAAGCCAATAGGCACGAAGTTAAGCAGAACCAAACATTTCTACTTATAGGAAACGACAACGGAATATTCGACTTACACCACTGGATTGTGAAAAGGTACCGGAGTCTAAAATGACCAGAACAGAAATTTAAAACTCCAATATTTACTTCTTTAAAACAAATCCTATTTATTCTAAGTTTGGAATTCTACATCAGGTAAAAAATTTAACTGCCAATAAAATTAAAGCTCACTTACTAAGACTTGCCAGAATCAACAATAATGATTCAGACGAGAACCCAGGTCTCATCTTGTACAATTCGTTGAATTTTTCAATACATTAAATAAGAAGCAATCGGCTTAGTAAGCATAAGCAAAAAACTTAAAATGTACAGGTTGCCGAAAGAAAAAATGTGGATGATGCGGTTCCAAAAGTTGAGGTAACAGTTCGTTTTTATTTAATTTTAATACAAGCTAATTGCAGTAGAAAAAGTAGGTAAGTAAACATTGACTTCGTTCCATAATGAATCAAAAGCTTTTGAATCGTCTCTCTATAATGAGTATTGAGCACGATGTTTTAAAGGAATTAGATATAATCAATTAAAAAAAAAAGTAAATTCCAAGAGCTGTAATGTCAGCAGGGCATCTAACTCCATTTTATTAAACTTATAATGATATTTTTTTCATATTTTTTTCTATTTTTGTACGAACTGCACTTAAAATTGTAATTGGTTTTATTTTAAAAATATATTTGTAAAAGTAGAAAAAAAAAAATATTAATTTTTTGAATAGTAAGATGTAGGACTCCCACGCAAAATCAGCTCAAGGGCCTTCTGAGTCCTAAATCCGGTGCTGGATAGGAGACCGCTATCTTTTGGCCAGACCCAAGGAATTTTGGTTTAGGGAGCCCAATGCTATGGCCCATTCGATCAAAAAATGTCCAGTCCAGTATGAAAATAACTGTCAGAGTTGGCCCCGCCGATTTTGCGCAATAACAAAATTCCACTAATAAATTAATGTGTTGTCACTTACACACTGATACATCAGTGTGTAGGGTTTGGCAACACATTATACTTTTATGAGAGCCGTATTAGTTTCGTTTTGCTTTGTGTGATTATATTTTATGGTTGCAGAAGTTGTTTTGGATTGATAAAAACCTTCTTATTTTATTGATTAGTGTGACTATAATTTTGTGTTTATTGTTTTTTACTTATAATATCGTAACAAAATAACTAGAGGTTGTATGGTTTTGTCTTGCAAATCTAAGGGTAACATACCCGGCATTTTTTACTTTAGGTAAATATTTATTATATTTAAATTAGGTGCTTCTTATGAGACGTACCGTTAGGTAACCGAATAAATAATAATATATCAATTATGAATTATAGAAAATGAAAATTTCATAGGAAATAGCAGTGAGAAAAGTAAGGCAATGTTAACTATCTTTTAGATGATATCCACAATGTTTGTGTATTTCTGTGGATTATTAAAAAGAAATAAGGTTTACATTTAGGTACTTTTATTTTATTTAATAATTTAGTACATTCTTTTAAAGGATCAAAATTATTAATTACTGGGCAGACCAGGCAAATTTTAATATATACAGGTCCCTCTTATTGAATAAAAGAAAGTACAATTTTATGTTAAAGTTCCTTTTTGCTTTTACTGTATTTGTTTAAAAAGAAATTAGATTTTTGGTTTCTTAAACTTACATTATCAACTTTTTAAGCTCGACATACTGTAGACACATAATATTTAACGGTTACTGTTACAATGGATACCTAGGTACCAAAGGTTACTAAACATTTTTAACCACTGTTATTCTGTCTCATGAATGTTTGTTATTAGTAAAAAGTATATGCCTAAAAAGCAGTTAAAAAATTTTAACTTTTTAATGTACAACCACAATCTTAGGATAAGATTAAACTCATTTACACTATCTTGCCCTTCTTTTATCACAAAATTGGTGATAAGTACATGAAACTAGCATACAATGTTTGAAAATTAGTTTTAAAAAATCGTGTTTTTATTTATTTACTAAGATTTTTGGTAAAAATACAAAACTCCCAAAAATATCGACCATTTAAATAAAAGCCTGTAAAGTGGCGCCATCTATTCTTTTCCATATTATATCAGATGATATAAAATTCAATATTAAACAATAATTTTAAATATTCTATGGTAGTATCGTTTAACAACCAACAATTTTGTGCAAAAAATTAAAAAAAACAGTGAATGCTTGAATTTGACATTTGATGATGTCAACTTTATAGATAGTAACAAAGAATTATGGAAGTCCGGCTCTAACTTACTATTCATTGCACAAACTCCGCGGGGCCAATCCCCCTATTCCCGCTGCCCTGCACGCCTGGACAATTTTGTTCTACAGTATTGGGCTTCCATACACCTTTAAACTTCCTTGGCCAGACCTCAAGTTTTTTATCTAGGGGTGCTTAAGGATAACTACAAAAATTTTCATAGTGCCTCAAGGACCTATCCAAAATTATTAAACAGGTCCGGACTAAAATTAGCACAGGTCAGAAGTTAAACGCTGCAACAATATCTCAAATGCATCTCGTTGGAAAACTAACGCTTCGCGTGAAGTAAAATGGATATTAGGCGAATAAAGTAGCGGATACGTTGGATAGTTAACTTTTTGCTCCCATAATGTTCATCCTGCTGTTACTTTGTGTATGTTTTGTTTCTGAACGTAAAGTTTGCTGGGATCCCGGTAAAGTAATTATTTCGGCGAGCGGTAGACATTGCAGGCTTTAAGCTGCACTTAAGGCTTTTTTTGTTGTTGGTTTGGAGATACACAGAGTATCTAAAGAAGAAGTGGCAAAGCATCCAATAAGAGAGATATGAATCTAATGTTTAACAACATTTTATCATACCTAGTTTAGTAGCGGCTCTAGCATTTTTAAATTGTTTTATCTAATAAGTGAGTCATGGGACAAACACGAAAAATATACCATATTTTTTTTATCTTGGGACAGTCCACGAAGGCTGATGCCTAAGTACTAACGTACCGTGGGTGTCTTCAGTGTGGTGAGAGGAAGTTTGTTCACACGGGACTTAAATTTTTGGAGATTGGGAGGAGAAGGAAATACTTCTGCGGGCAGCAGGTTCCATAGTCTTGACAGTCTAGGGATAAAGGAACGAAGAGAGCGGGAAGTTCGGGGCCTCTCTAACTGAACTGTAAAAGGATGCATAAAAGTTGCACTACGTGTTGCTCTGTTAGGAGCTGCCAGAGAGGGAATTATACTGGCCAACTCCTCTGAGCAGAAGCCGTGAAAATACCTATAGAAGAGCGACAGATCCCCTACAGCTCGACGGTGGGCAAGAAGAGGAAGCCTTTCTGTGAGCGTTGGATCATTAATAAGATGAACGGCTCTTCTTTGAATGGAGTCCAGAATGCTAAGTGTTGTAGGGACGCCATTTCCCAGACATGAGAACAATATTCAAAAGGAGGTCTGATTTGGGATACATACAAGTGTACAGATTGGAAGAAAGAAATATTTTCTGGCCCCGGAAGAGAAATCCAATCTTTTTTGAAGCTGCCGAAGCTAGGGATAAAATGTGTTTGTGCCAGTTGAGGTTATTCTCAAAAGTAACGCCGACAAGATTAAACGACTCTTTGTTCTGCAAACGTGGCCGCTCATATGTAAGGGATGAGCATTTGCAGACTTTTTTCGCGACAGGAACATGACTGTGTTTTCGAGGCTTTAAAACCTGAACAAGATTTTTGGCGCCCCAATCCAAGATAAGTTTGAGGTCTTGTGAAAGGGATATCTGCATTGACCTGCGCTTGTTTTCGAAATCAGGATTACGGTGGCTTAAGAAAATTGAATACTAGAGTGGAGGGTACTATCGTCAGCAAAACTATGAATGGGATTGATTGTGGAAGAGAGAAGATCGTTTATGTGTAGAAGAAACAGCGTGGGTGCCAGCACTGAACCCTGGCACCCCAGCATAATTTGGTGAAGTGGAGGAATGACCATCTACACTAACTGATATACGTCGATTAGAAAGGAAACTGGAAAGCCAAGAGCAAAGCTTAGGTGGAAGACCGTAAGAAGGAAGTTTGTTAAGAAGCCCATCATGCCAGACCTGATCGAAAGCTTTGGATATGTCAAGAGCAACGATCTGGGATTCACCAAGAAACTCAAGGGACTTGTTCCAGTTGTGTGAGACAAAGGAAAGAAGATCAGCTGTGGATCTACTGTGACGGAATCCATATTGTCTATCATGTAAGATGCTATTAGAATTAAAGGAAATACTTTGGTAAAGAAAATTTTTATTTTCGGAATTTGCAAAAAAGTTGGTTTTTCTTATCTATGTTTTCTAAAAAGTATAGCCAGTTGTAGTTATTTTATTTTAGTCAATAAGTTTTTATGCAAATATTCCAAATGTCTTTAATTTAAAAAAAAAAAAAATATTTTTGCAAAATTTTGGATTGAACAACAAAATTTGATTAAATTTTCGTACAAAATACAACTAGAGGATCCGTTTTGAAGGCTAAGGTTTTTTTCTAGGGCGCTACAAAAATATTTTTTTTGCAAATTCCAACATAGAGATGCTATAATAGCACCTTGAGAAAGGGGAGGGGAAATTAATATATTCAAAGGGGAAAAATTTTTGGAAAAGGGGGAAATTTTTAAAATGCCTTTGAAAAAAACCCCAATTTTCCCCAAAAAAAAATTTGCATTTGTTTTTTTTTTTCTTTTTTTAAAGGTTGAAAAAAAATAACTTTTCGGCCCTTTTTGGTTTAAAAAAGGGGTTGGGGACCTTTTTTTAAACCCCAAAATTTTTTTTTTTTTAAAAGGTTAATTTTTTTTTTTTTGGGTTTTTTAAATAGTTTTAATTTTTTGTTAAAAATTTTTAAAGGAAAAATTTTTTAAAAAAAGAAAAATTTTTTTTTAAATTTTTAATTTAAAAAAATTTTTTTTTTTTAAAAAAATTTAAAAATTAAAAAAAAAAGGGTTATTTTAAAAAAAAATTTTTTGATTCTAACCCAAAAAATTAAAAACTTCAATTTTTTAAAAGGGGGGTAAAAAATTTTTGTTTTTCCTATTTTAAAAGAAAAAAAAAAAATGAAAATTTTTTTTTGGTTTAAAAAAATTTTTTTAAAATTTCAAGGGTTTTGGGAAAAAAATTTGCCCTAAATTTTAAGATTTTTTCTTTATTTTAATAGCTCACCAATTTACCCTTTTTTTAAAAAGAACAGTTTTTCAAGACGGACCCCTTTTTTTTTCCATTGCAAAAAAACCTTTTTTTTTCCCAAAAATTTTTAAATTTTAAAAAAAATTTTTTAAAAATTTTTTAAATAAAATTTTTGGGTTTTTTTTAAAGCAAAAAAGGGAAACTAAATGTTTTAACATTTAAATAATTTAATTTGGGGTTTGGGTTTTAAAAATTTTTTTTTTATTGTTTTTTAAAATTTTTAAAAATGATATTGTAAAAATGTCAAAGCCTAATTTTGACTTTTTTTTTTTTAATAGACAATTAAAAAATAAACATTAAAACAAAAAGGTTTTTTTAAGACTTTTAAAAATGAATTTTAAACCTAATTAAATTTTTCAAAATTTTTTTTAAAAAAAATTTTTGGTTTTGCCAAATTTGTTTTTTTAGGGAAAAAATTTTTTCAGACCTGAGGTTTACTTAAAAGGCGGGGTTGAGCATAACATTTTTAAGGAATTTAATAAATTTAAATTTTAGATTTCCCAGTGCTTAAAATAATTATACTCAGTATGCCATTTATTCGATACATACGAAATAAATCCTTTTAAAACTTTAATTTAGCATACTAAGTACGATTTTTCTGGTTAGTCCTATTTTTTTAACAAAACGCCAGAGTCGAGCTTGCTCTTATTACGACAGACAGACAGACCCACATGTATGTCGATAATTTTTCGCCATATTTTTTTTTACATCAAATACTGTTTGGTTTAAATGGCATAATGAGTGTAATATTGTATAAATAAATTGTTTCAAAAGGGCTATTTTTTGCACTTTTTAGGTCTATTTAGTCAATAGAGCATACTTTAAAAAAATGTGTCAGGGGTAAAGCATTGTCAAAACCAAGAGGTTTTATGTACACTTAAAAATGAAATTTACCGTTACTTTTTTCGACATTTTCATAAACAACCCCACTTTTGGATTAAAAAAAATAATAAATAAAATTTGACTTTGCTTATTTTTTATCTCGATAGAAGCAGACATTAATAGTCCAGTTAATAAAGGGACAAAGCTGTAAATAATTCGGTAATGTTTTCCCTTGTGGCGCAATTCTTACGTCTTCGGAATGCTTTTGAGCGAAAAAAGACAACATTAAAGGGGGAACGGGCTGAAATGGCTGTCAAGGCCGAAAAAAGGGTTTCCCGCCAATATCTGCCAAAATATGGAATTGGAAATTTTTGACAAAAAATAAAGATGCCTTGTAATCTACAAAAATGGTCTTTATAATTTTTTTCAAAAAATCGAAAGTTTTCGAGATAACGGGACCCAAAAGTCCCCTCATTTCAGCTGCCGCTCTATAGCTAGAATGCCGCTATCTTCACTTCACTTTAAGTGGGCGGACAAATTGTTCCATTACTCAGCCAATAATGAACATTTTTTATTCATTCAAAGTTCATTGGAATGTGAAAACCCGACCCTATCATTGCATATGAGTTTGGGTCCATTCTGATTATTCTAGAATATTAAAAAAAAGGTAAAAGTTTTTCTTTTCAGAATATTTTAAGAGTATCTCATTAACTTATTGATATTTTTCAAAAAAGTGGTTTGTTATTAGCATTTCTTTTTTATAATGAGACCTTAGCAAGTGTTCAATGATCCCAGAAAATTTCCTTTGCGATCTTTCTTGCATTTTGATAAAAAATTGTTTTGCCCATCTGCATTTTTTAGTTGTTTCCGGAGTTCTAGAAAATCTGTAAAATAAACGCGAATCAAAAACGCATCATCTATTGAAATGCTTTTCAATGCACATCATTTAAAAGCTTAGAATGTCTAGTTTCTAAATATTTTTTCCTTTTAATAAAGTCTTATACTTTATTAAAAATCAGAAAAATGCATCACACCAGTGACTCTCGGTGACATCTATCCAGTGTAGATTGTTATGGATTTTTCGACGGCCGTTTTTGCGAAAAATATTGGTTTTGCGAAAAAAATGGTAAGGACCATTTTTGTAAATTTCGAGGTGATCTTTATTTTTTGTCTAAACAAAAACTCTTCTTATGTTTTGACAGATATTCGCGGAAAACTCATTTTAGGCGGCCATTTTTAGCGGGTTCCCACGTCAAAATCGTGATAAACTCTTTCTCGCTTGAAAGTAACCGCGACGACCTAAGACTTGCGCCACAAATTAAAACTGTACAGATGTATTTACAGCTTTGGGTACTTTTAGGTCTTCAGTTACTGGACTATAATGCTAAACTCAAACATCAAATAAAGCGATTAAAAACACTTTTTTTCTACTACTGTATAAATAAGAAAACTTTGTGGTCCTAGCAACGCGAATGATAACGAAAGAGAACCTTCGTGTTACCTGGTTGCTGTTGCAAAGCACGAAAGTAATATTTTCAGGCCTGGACAAAAAAGTAAGAGTAAAAAAGAAAATATGCTTGGGGAAATATTAGGATTTATTTATAAAAAGTAACTAATTTATGACAAAATATTTTAAAAAACTAGGTTGGATTAACATTAAAAGTAATTGTGCAATTTAGCAATTAGCAAAAGAAATTGGAGGAATAATACTTGAATTAACAGTTTTTAAATTTGTTGTTAGGTTATCATCCTTAACTACGTTAATATTCATTTTTTCCCTGTTACTTCATTAGAGGAAATATTGGTAGGAATTTCGTGTAAAATCTTCTTTGAAATTTCCACCTTATTATATAATTCAGCAATATATCCCCTCCGCAAAAGAAGAAGACTTCCAACCTCCATGCCTTTTTAACCAAAATATCGACATCCGAAGCATTGGCAAGGAACGTAGTTGACGTTCTTCTAAAAGAATGGCCAGTGTATCTACTGATGTCTTGCTTAAAAAAACTTCGCAATTTCTTTAGGTACATTTGAAATAGTGTGCTTTCCAATTCTTGATTCCTTTCCTCTTTCATAACGATACAAAAACGCTCATCTAGAGCTTTCCCCGGTCTCAGCTTAATATATTCCTGTAGAAATCTAATAAGGAACGAGCCTTCATCGTTGGTTACTACAAAGTTTCTTTTAACTTTATTTTTAGACTCCACTATTTTTACTATGCCAGTCATTTCTTATTTCTACATACTTAGCTTCATTTTATATTTGTCTTCCGGCAGCCCCAGCCACTCCCATAATGGCTATTACTTTTGCTAAGTAACTTTGATCAGGCGCGTTAAGTAAAAACTTTATGATTTCTTCTTTTTTAAAAAAAATTTTTGATTTTTTTCCTCATAACCATGTTTTTTCTTTTTAATAAAAACAACTAGTTTCTTGAACTCCGAAATATCTTGATTTTTGTTTAGGAAATTGTTAACTTGAGCATGGAAAAAACAGACCAGAGGGTTGGTTGATAAAGACTCGGATTTTTCTTGAAAATACGCCAACATCACATTCTCGTCAATCCGCCCCACATTTTTTGTAGCAAGCCATTTGAAAACATTTATATGTTTGATGGTATTCTTTAGATTTGTCTGGCAGAAGTGAGACACGCAAGGTCATGCCTTTTGGATGCCATTTTATATTCATTTAACATTTTAAAATGGGAATGGATTTAACTAAATTAACAATAATTCAAAATCTGACAAGTGCTGATGAAGACAATGTCAACAATAAATGTGTTGCGGATTAATTTTTAACAGGTAAAATTTAAAATCTCTGATATTTCTATTAAAACATGATGTTAATATTATTAAATTATATACATAGAACAGTGCAAAAATTAATACATTACACGATGCGAAAGGCCTTTCGTTCGGAGGTTTTAAATAGCCTCGGCTTCGCCTCGGCCATTTAAAAACCACCTCACACCAAAAAGTAAACTTTCGCATCTTGTAATGTAAATAACTATTTATATGATCTGAATGTAACTGGTTACACAGTATATTAAATTCTGGGTAGTTGTCTAGAAAGTTTCCGCAACGCCGATTTTGATAAAATTAGAAATAGGAGGGTTTTTCAAACTAACCTCATTTACACTATTTCTTTTTTACACATAATTCTTGATTTTTACACTTAATTGAAACACAATATTTTATAAACACTTTTTAAAACTTGTTTTTATATTTATTTTATAACTATCTTTCATTTAATTGCAAACCTTTACATGGCCGCCCGTTTAAATGTAAAACTTTACAATTTAATGGAAAAAATTAAAATAAACAAAAAAAAAGTTTTTAAAAGGTGTTTATTAAATATTGTCTGGTACTTTATGTGTAAAAATCAAGAATTGTGGGAAAGAAAAACGAAACTTAGTGTAAATGAGGTTAGTTTGATTTTCACGTTTGACGATGGAAAACTTTAAAAACAGCTCCTTAAAAAACTCCCGTATACCAAATTTGGTCAAAATCGGAGTTGCGGCAACTTTCTAAACAATTACCGAATTCTGTAATGCTTGTTTAATAAACATCACAAAAAGAGTTTTTTTTTTTTAATTTTTAAATTTTAATTCACACTCCAAAAGTTTTTTTACCCGCTGATATTTTTATTATTTAATTGAGCAAACAATTTAATTTTTGCTCAGTGAAACTTGTTTTAAATAGTTAGATAAAGGGATAAATTCCACTTAAACCACTCCCTTTAAATGGAGACTTTTACCGGTTTTAAAAATATTACCCATAAAAGTGGCAAAGTAGAGTAATACAACGTAGCTTATGACGCAAAATTATTGGGTAAATATCGATACTTAAAGCTCTATAGATCATGATCGTAAATTCATTCAAAATCCCACAATCTGGTCCCGAAGGGCGCCCTTTTAAAAGAAATCAGATAAATTATTATGGATATTGATTATGACATTAGCTTCGCGAATTAAAACTGCATATTTTTTTATTCCACTTTAGATAAAGCTTGCTAAGGTAATTTCAAGATGGTATTTATAATACAATACGTTTTTAAAAGTGGTTTTTGATGCAATTATCAAGTGCATTTAAATTATATGCCAGATAGCGTGGAATTATATAAAAAAAATAAAAATAAATAATATTTAATAAAGTGGTTTAAAACTTAAAAAAAAAAAAAAATTTATTATCGAGAAAAAAATTTTTAAATATATTTTTTTTTTTTTAAAATTTTAAAGGGAAAAAAATGGTTTTTAAAAGGAAAAAAAAAAAGGGCCCTGTCTTTTTTTGTTTTTTTTTTTTTAATCGGTTTTTTTAAAATTAAACCCCCCCAAAATTCGGGATCCCATAAAAAATGGGGTATTTTTTATTTTATTTTTTTTTTTAATTTTTTTCAACAATAGTTTTAATGTACGACTTTGATCTGGGGGTTTTTTAATATAGTTCAGTAAATAAGTCCGAAGAAACCTAAACCTGAAGATGGTTGGGGTCCAATTTTTTTTTAATTTCAGGTATTAATGTATAAATAACCTCAAAAAAATCATATATGAAAATGTCCCAATTTTAAAAAAACCCCAAGAGCCGAAAATCCGTTTTTTTTTCTAATTTGGTCGATATCTCCGTAAATAGATACTTACGAATTCGTGTTTAGCGAAAAAAAAAGAGCAGTTTATTAACTCAAAAATGATACCCATACTGTTGTCAAAAATTTGATAGTTTTAAAAATAAAGGGATATTTTTTTTTACCTGGCCGTATCTCGAAAGGTGCTTTTCATTACACTTCCAAAACGGATTTTTTAAATAACTTAGTAAAAAACATATTTTTGATATTTAAATTTACATGAAAAAAAAACTTGTAGCAATAATATCTTGTTCCGTTTTTTTTTGTTTCTTTAAATTTTAAAAACTCGAGCCAAAGTTAGTTTTTGCTCGATATTTTGACCCTCTTATCATTTGGTTCATATTGTTTTTATAAAATAATTTACCGAATCCTTTTGAAATGGGTCTTTTAAGGTGTTAATACATTCCGAAAGACTAATAAATATTTTTT
>JAHBCN010021544.1:0-13902 GCA_019359885.1 Listronotus oregonensis | reverse complement strand
AATTTCTCATTTCACTATACACGCCCCCTCCCGTTCCCTGCTCGGTTTTGGAACCATCCGTATACCAGATGATCTGGAATTTTTATCTTGAAGTTTTTGTTGAATAAGTATTGGGAACCTCAAAGGATCTGAATCATAGTACCCTACATCTTAGACTCACAAATTGGATAAAAAATTAAAAATGTATTATCAAAAACTAACCACCATATTGGATCCGCTATCTTGGATTTTAAATACCGAAATAATAACATAGTGTACATAGGTTTTTTCTAATTATTTGCTGTCTAAAGCTGTTTTTACTTTTTTTTTTTGAAAAAGTCCCAATGACTAAATATTAACAACTTTCACTCGTTTTTAAGCTAGATGAGATTTAAGTGGAATCTTCAAAATTTAATCCATAATTAAACTTTATTTAAGGTATTACTTATTGCTTGGTGGGAATAAAATAAAAATAGAATTACCCTTTAAATATAATCTATGCGGTTCACTTGACATTTTAGTATTCAATATGAAAATTATCAATTAACTTACCTAAAGGTGGAAAACATCTTTCAATGCATTGCGATTCACTCTCAAACCTATTCTTGTCGTTTCCACCACACCCACCCCAAATAAAAGTAATACATTCTTGTCTTTCGTTATCAAATGCCCATTTAAAAATATGTCTATTGCATGGTCCTTTTTCTAGGCCTCCTGTACACGGTACCATTAAGGGCAGATCCGGTCGAGCAAATACTGTTAAAAAAAGAGTTACAGTCACTAGTAAATATGGCACCATCTGAAAATGAAAGAAAAATAATAAAAATGAGTAAATAATTTTATTTGGTATTTATAAGTACAAATCTTATCACAGATTTAAAGAAATTATTTTGCCATTAAACATTTATTTTTGTTCGAAACCTATTTAAAATAAGAGTGATTGATTCTTTAACCAGGTATCCCTTTAAATTCAATGTTTAATAAGTTTGTCTTTGATTCTGCAATCAATTTGTTTCAAGTTAAATATGGGCGTCCAGTTACTTCTTTTTTATTAATAAAGATTGACTATAGGTGTACATTTTCTCACTGAAGCTAATAATCCCTATTGGATTTTAAAATATTTGCATTTTTTTACGAAATCCCATTTGTAAGTTAATAGTTTTAGTTTTAAAGATTAGGCAGGTTTAATTTTTTTAACAAAAATTAAATAAACTAAGAAATTACTCTTCTAAAAATTTCTGCCCAAAAGCTGGATCTTCTGTTTATTTTTAATAAAAAAATATCTATATAGTCCAGTAAATGAAGGGACAAAGCTATAAATAAATCTGTACAGTTTTTCCTTGTGGCGCAATTCTTAGGTCTTCGGGGTGCTTTCAAGCGAAAAAAGTTTATTAAAATTAACAGGTGGAAAAGGGCTGAAAATGGCCCCTCAAAACCCGAAAAAATGGGATTCCAGCATATTTTGGCATATATTAGCCAAAATAGGCGAATTAGAGAATTTTTGGTTTTACAAAAAATAAAGATCGCCTTGTAATCTACAAAAATGGTCCTTATAACTTTTTTCCAAAAATAAATAGTTTTTGAGATAACGGCACCTAAAAGTCCCCTTATTTCTATCTTCATTCTGTCGCTCTGTCGCTAGAATGCCGCTATCTTTATGGATTCACTTATAAGCGGGCGGACAAATTGTTTTATTACTCGGGCAATAATGTACATTTTTTAATCATTCAAAGTTCATCGGAACGTAGCTATTGTTGCATATGAGTTTGGGTTCATTCTGATTTTTCTAGAGTATTAAAAAAAGCGGTCAAAGCTTTTTTTCACAATATTTTAAGAGTATCTGATTAACTTATTAATATTTTTTGAAAAAATGGCTTGTTATTAACATTTCTTTTTTATAATGAGACCTTAGAAAGTGTTTGGTGATCCCAGAAAATTTTCTTCACCATCTTTTTTGCGTTTTGATAAAAAATTGTTTTGTCCATCTGCATTTTTTAGTAAGAAACTACTACTACCATATCTATCCAGTGTGGAATGTTATGGATTTTTCGACGGTCGTTTTTGCGAAAAATATTAGTGTTGCGAAAAAAATGGTAAGGCCCATTTTTTTAGATTTCGATGCAATCTTTATTTTTTGTCTTAACAAAAATTCTCCAATTTGCGTATTTTGGCAGATATTCGCGAAAAACTTATTTTTGGGACTTTGGGGGGCCATTTTCAGCGGGTTACCACGTCGGAATCGTGATAAACTTTTTTTCGCTCGAAAGTATTCCCGAAGACCTAAGAATTGCGCCACAAATGAAAACTGTACAGATTTATTTACAGCTTTGGGTAGTTTCAGTAAACACACTTCTAGCTAGTTAGAGATCGAACGCTGTAAGAACAACACCGATACGTCACGGTCTCATATGGCAAACTGATATAAAACCGTGACGTATTGGTGTTGTTCTAACAGCGTTCGATCTCTACCAAATCAACTTTAAGATACCCCAATGCCTAATATTGACATCTGCTCTAGCTTTTCTTTCCCTTGTCACTATTGACGTTTTCTCTCCCACGGTTTATCATTTTAATAATTTTGTAAGTACATTTTACTGATAATAAATTTTCTTAACCGGTTCTTAACCCAAATTTATAAAACAAATATATTAATTATTATTAAATTAGTACAGCAAAAATTTTATCAATTGTATTGCATTACTTTAAAGAGGGTGATCGCAGATAGCATTTACACATTATATCTAAAGAAATTAAGCTTGAAGTTCCTTTTTAGCTTATCAAATATTTGTTCCCCTTTTAGCATATCCACTCATGTGTATTATACCCACATAATACCATTTAAGATTCACTCTACTTTCCCATGCCTAAAATTTTTTTTTCACAGAGCTTAGCATCAAGCCCATAGAAAGTTGCCTTAGATGACCCTGATATTACAAAAAATATTATTCTTCTTATCCATCGATGAGCTTTAGATTAAACGTATCTCTTTCATTAGCTTTTGTTCTTAATCAGTTCAATACCAGCAAGGTATCTTATTACAAATAATTATTAAAGGTTTTTAAACACAAGATTTTTGATTCAATTAATGTGTTGTTCATTAGTTGACGTTGACTGTCGTCCGGGACGTTGTTCAATTTCACCGCTTTCTTTGACTTCTATAAAGTCTTTGAACCACTCGAAAAATTTCGACAAAACTTTATCATCGAAGGCGTTTTGTTAAATCCCTTACGTCTTTGCAGCAGACTATTTATTTTGCAAAAAAAATGTATGCAAATTTTTTGCTCAACAAAATCAATCATAGTAGAAATCTATAAACTCACTTTCGTTTTTAAAAAAAAAACACGAACAGCTCCGCAGCAGTTACATATTTAGGCCAAGTTCCGGCCTACCGCACGAATCTGTGTATTTTACACATAATGTTATGACCTATTTTTTTCCTATAGTAACTTCGGTCTCCTTTCATATAGAGGTGTGAAATTTGATATATAAATTCACATAAATATTCTAATCACCTGTAAAAAAATTGGGAAAGCTCTGTATTCGATTTTGAAAATCGCCAATTAAACTACTGACTGACTCATTAATATTAACCCCTGTTACAGAAGTTTTGAAAAAAAAATGTCACAGAAATATGGATGCCGTATATCAAGTGATCCTTGAAATTTACAGTTGCTATGGTTTTTCCATTTTGATAAATATGTCATAGTTGTTATAATTAATTTCGCAATGGCATACAAACAAAATATTCGGGGAAGTATTTATAAACTAATTGGGCAAATGCCTAAAAAAGAAATAGTAAGGATTTTTCAAGGCGAAAATATTTCGAAATCTACCATATATCGAACAGTTCGGAAATGTGAAGAAGGAATTCCATGTATGAACCTCTTGAAAAGTGGTCGACCACTCGAAGTTAGTTCGAAGAGTGAAAAATGTCGTTGGACAGTCTATCAGAAAGGTTGATCCTCGCTTCCGAATTTCCAACGCAACTGTTTCTCGGTATATTGCTAGAAATGGTTTAGAATACCGAAAAAGAAAAATGGCACTCAAATATACTAATGTTCAGCTAACAAGAATATGCAGGAACTGTCGCAATTTAAAGCGAGTTCACTTCGCGAATAACAGATCGATTGTCATGGAAGATGAAAAATATTTCACCCTTAGCCATGCAGAACTACCAGGAAATTCTGGATTTTACACCGACAATATAGAAGAGACCCCAAATGCAGTTAGATATAAAGCCAAAGCTAAGTTTTCAGATAAAGTATTGGTATGGTGTGCCATATTGGAAAGAGGTGTATTCAGGCTTTTTGTTGGTCATGTAAGAGGAGAGGTAGAGGCATCAGAGAATGTTTAACTTAATTGCTTAATTTTATCAACGTTCATAACGGTGATGGAAATTATATGAGCTACACTTGCCTGGCTCGAAGCCAGAAATATTCCGTATGTACCCAGGATTGATAAACCCCTTAATGTCCCCCACGCCAGGACAATTGAAACATTCTGGGCTCGATTGGCTCAGAAAGTCTACGATAACGGCTGGGAAGCACGAAACGAACAAGAACTTCGGCAGCGAATCTTCCAAAAAGTAAGAGAAATAAATATACATGATGTAAAAAACCTCATGAGACCAGTTAGGCCTTTATTACGAGTCATAGAAGAAAACGGGCCCTTAGCGGCCATAAATTAAATTATTTTTGTGTAGCAATAATTGATTTAATAATATAATAAGTTTAAAATAATAAAAGTTTATTTGGATAGTAGTTTCAATTTTTTTCTTAAAACTTATGTAATAGGGGTTATGGGGCACTTCCAGAGGAAGCAGAAACATGAAATTTAGTATGTAAGTAGATTTTAGGACACAAGTATAGAAAACATTCTAGAAACTGCACATTTACGTTAAACCGGAAAGCCCTGAAATAGGGACGTATTATCGTATTTTTAGAGGATATCTTAGAATTTTGTAGTCCGATTGAACCTGACTTTCTTTGGTCATAATTATCTTAGAATTTTCAGTGCACTGGGATTTTATTTACTTAATAAAAGAAATTGCCCCATTTACATATTAAACTCCAAACCAGCGATTTAAGGTATTTTAAAATAGACAAAATAAACTACCGGCATGTTTAGCCTAACGTACTAAAGGTTAGTGTTTTTTAATTTTATAGGATTTAGTTTAATCAGGTATAACACTGTGTCCAAAAAATAAGCTAAATTACTTATTTGTCCTTGGTATCTAAGCATTTTTTTGACAGACAATCGGTAAAAAACTTGCCAAGTCAAAAAAGGGTGAAACACATGGTGGATAGAACTTGGTTTGGGATCTCAGTCCTTTAAGACACCGAGATTTTTGGATAGGAACTTGGCCCTTATTTTACATAAGTGCTTTTGGTAGAATTATATTGACATATTTACTTAAAGGACAGTAGTATAAACCTAAAAAAATATAATTACATACTTTTATAATACCCGCGAATTTGATATAAGTAATTTAGCATATTTTTTTGGAATAGTGGTAAACCTACTTAAAAAAAATCATATAAAATTAAAAACAAATCTTTAGTACTTTGGGCTAGACATGCAGGTAGTTTATTTGGTGTATTAAATTAAATAAACAAAAATTAATGTCTTAGTCATATAAACTTTCCAATGTGTATGAACAAAGTTGAATTTTGCATCATTATTTTTTAACTTAATTAATAATCGGGATTTAACCGGTATTGGTGAAACCCATGGGTTAAATTAACTATTTATATTCAGGTCAGAATATTATAATTTTAATTTTACATTAGACTTTACTATTTTTTTGCTTTCTTATATAAATATGTAATTATGGGTAAGCAGGAGTGGTTTTTATTCCAATTAGTAAGCTGGCCACAAAAAAAGGGATTCTCTTTCTAATTTTTCTAGAAGTTATTACGACAAAAATTTAAATTATAAGTTGTTGGTAATTTTATTAAATTTTAACATACATCTCCTGGTCAAAACTGTTTTTTCCTATATAAATAAAAAAACCCCACAAAAAACATATGGAAATTGAATACCGGTTAATTTTCATGAAACGTCGTATTTTGATAACTCTTGTTATGCTGATCAAAAGTCTCAATGGGCACAAAGCCCGAAAGTCCCTCCCCCACAAAATTGCCCCTGAACATCAGGGGGCTGCATTTGGCAGATTTTTAGTAGATTTAGTTACGGAAATATTTTACAACTGTTGTTAAACCTACAGCCCTAACACAATAACTAGACTTGGTCCTGCCTCTTTCCAAAGCAACAAACTCACCCCCACTCCACCCCTCATAACTCGTCATGTGACGTTTTTCCGTTTACTGATTCTCCAAGTATTTGATAATGAATTCCATATCAGAGCCGACTCAATGATCACACTTAATATCGTTCGACCCCAATAAATCAACCTTTCACCTCTAACATCAACCATGTTGAGAAACAACCCCAGTCCGTACCAAAGCCTGCCATATGTTCCTGCTTACGGGTCTTCAATCAGCAATTACTACTCAATATCCTTCGAAATGTATGGTCCGCCTTCAATGAAGAAATTAATCAACAAGAAGATGACGAGGTTAAAGAATTAATATAAGGGATTACTGTATATGCAAAGCAAGAACTTTAGGAACTTGTGCGCATGTTTCATCCATTCATGTATATTATCCGACTATAAGCTTTTTGCAAAGATCGTTACACGTTAAAAACGAGAAGAAGTAGAAATAGCAGGTTTAGTACAGGCTGGGGAGGGGTAGCGCCATGTTAGGGGAGGAAGGTTCATTCGTCGGGGCTAAACGGTATTAGGTGTGATCATTTGGTCGGCTCTAATATGGAATTTACGATCAAATGTTTTCAGAATCTTAAACGGGGAAAAGGGACATGACGAGCTGTGAGGAGTGGGAGTGAGTTCTGCTGCTTTGAAAATAGTGGGACTTAGCCTAGTTACTGTGTAAGGACTGTAGGTTTGACAACAGTTGTAAATTATTTCCGTAAGGCAATCAACCAAAAATCTGTCAAATGCACCCCACCAACCTTTTGGGGCAGTTTTTGAGGGGTTGTAGGCGTCTTCCGACTTTGTGCCCATTAAAACTTTTTATCAGCATAACAAGAGCTATCAAAAAACGAAGTTTTATTAAAATTGACCAATGTTCATTTTCCATATGTTTTGTGCGGGGTTCTTTAAATTTAAATTACTTGATTAGAGCCATTTTACCATTTTTTGACAAAGTATATTGTTTTATTTTGTGTTGCGTTGATTTAGCAATGTTATAAATTTTTCTTCAGAATTAAAGGGTACAAAAATGAGACGAATTTTCTTTCCCGACATTTGTTACACCTTGTGGAGAGAAGCAGCTTCAGCAGCTGTTGTTCACTTAAATCACACTATACCCTTATCTTCTGTGAAAATGTTGTCTCTTTTTATTACGGTATTATATTTTATATATAGTATTTGTCTTTACTGAAGATACACTGTTTTAAAATGAAAGCCGGGAAAGAAACTTCATCTAACTGTTGCACTTCGTATATGCTCTAATTAAATTCTAAATATACATTTGTGACATAGCATCGTTACTGAGATATTATTATACAATAAAAAAAAAGATCGTCAAAATCCAATAGGTGGTTGGCGAAGAAGCGCGAAAAATGGGACTAGCTTATACTGGCCTGTTTTTTTTTAATGAGTTTTTTTTATAAAAAGTACAGTAAACATTGCTTTCTTCTAAATGCACAAAGATATTTTAATATTTGCATTCCAAAAAATTACCTTGTGTAATATTTATTTCTAATTGATTTTTGAGATCCCAAAAGTATAAACTCCTTTAAATTTGATGGTCAGTAGTTGGTTTTTAAAAATTTTTACGGGTGGGGTGGCAAGCAAAACTGTATTTTTATTGACAAAAAAATATAGGTAATTAAGTTAAATTTTATAGGTGTTTCTCACCTTGCGGGTATGTTTATAACACAGCGAAGAAGTGCGATTTAGACATTACAAAATAAATATTTAATAAAAATTACTTTATTTATTACTTTTTATTTTGGACTAGTTTTAATTTATGGCACAAAAATATTAAATAGGTTACAAAAATATTTAAAAAATGCCGATAACGTATACCCTTGCCTCAAGTAAGAGTGACAGAGCAAAAAAATTAATAATAGTTTTTAAAATGCACTAATGACACTGACCAACATTCTAAAACTTTTTTGCCTCCCTGGAATGATTGTGGCTGGATTTTATATATTTTGGCCTGATGAATCCAGATCTGGCTTCAGATTTTCGATATCAGCTCTTCAATAATGAGGGAGAGACACATGTTTTGATATTAAGCAAAATTCAATAAAAACTCACTTTAATACTGATTTATTAATTTAAAAAATAAAAAAGGTATGATACATTTTAGTAACAGTTAATTTATGTTCAGTATAAAACATTTTCAAGTGTTATTTTATTTTAATATTCATTTCCTTGAACTCTTCCTTTTATAAGAAAGACTGGATGTGTCTCGTATTAGGTCCAGCAATAGTCGGCTAACATATTCGGGCTCCACTTTCCATATCTTTCTCTATCGATGCGATGTCTTGGTGAAATCGTTCCCCATGCTCGTCCGATATAGCTCCTAGATTTTCAGGAAAAAAGTCCAAATGGGAATGGAGAAAGTGAAGTTTTAGGGACATGTTGCATTTTAAAATATGATAGGCCGTGAGCAGTTCTTCCACGAGTTCACGATAGCTTTCTTGACTTGGTGTTTCCAAGAAAATTTTTGCAAACACTTTCAAATGCATTCCATGCCCGTCTTTCATGGTCAACTTAAAATGTGTCCGTGAAGGCATCTAAAGAGCGTTTAATTTGGGGACCAACAAAAAATTCCTTCTTTTAATTTTGGCTTCACCTATACGTGGGAATTAAAGAAGAAAAATACCGTTTTTATCCAGTGCTTTACAAAATTTTTGATGAATCCTAACTTTATGTGAAGTGGAGGTAAATATATTTTTTCTTTTCTGAACTAACGGTTCTCGGGTCAAATTTTTTAACTCCAACTTCTATTTTTTCACGTGGAGGCCAAACCTTTATTTTATAATGTTTGTCTCTTGCACGGCTGTCCCACTTCCACACAAAAAAGCAGCAGTATTTTTTTGTGTATCCTGACTGCAGTCCTGCCAATAACGCTACCACTTTCAATTCGTACATATATTCCATTTGTGATCTTCGTACTTTATACATCTGAGTATCATCTTCAGATTGTCATGTTTCTTTCAAATTTACCGAATGAGCTATAGGAACGGATGGATGTTCATTTCCATTATAGGCAAAAACAGCTTTTAGACTTGTTTTAGACGAATCTATGAATAGTCTCCATTTATCGGGCGATATGGTAAGTCTTAGTTCTCGGACATTAGGCCAGGAATATCATGGCAAAATACGACCACCGTCCGCTGCAAAAATTGTGAGAGTAGATTCCCTTTTTTCTGTAGATGGACACCTTAACTCCTTTTTCCAAGAGGTTCCACTGCTGCAGGCGGATCCGAGAAGTTCCGCTTGTTTTCGGGAGGTCCAAGTCACGAACAAGGTCATTCAATTCACCTTGAGCGATCAAATGAGGTGTATCGGGCAAATCAATGGAACTAGGATGAAGCTTGGTCCGGCTTCTGCTGAAGTACTTTGAGAGTCTGATTCGAATCAAGCGTGGTTGGGGAATGGTAATGAATTGTCATGGGGTACTGGTCGCATTGCAGACGGAACACATACTGAATGCTACGTCAGGCTTTGCTAGTAATTCCTTTGATATTCGTCATGCAAAAATAAACAATCATCTACGTGATTATGAGGTGTTCCAAAACCATTGAACTCGTAAATGGCATAGATTTTATGCGTACCTTAGCCATCCCGTCAATGTTCTCGAACACGAACTGCAACACACTTTTGGGGCCCAGGACTTATCTTGATCGCCAACTTTACATCCAGCACAGTTCATGTTTTTTACTAGTGAAGATATCGGTTTTTGGTACGCCTTCGCGGTAACTTCGCCACAAATATAATAGAATTTATCAGCTTTATTAACACAAATTCGCGCGTCGACATTTTTCTTACACGTAGATCTATCTAATCGAAAAAATCAACAGATGTTTACTAAATGATTATAAAATAACGACTAAAGGGATATTTCAAGCATAGATCCACCTACCTGTCCATAATAATGGGGTCGCCCATTTATTACCCTCTACTAGACCCTTCCGAGAAATCTGAGGCTAATAAAACATTTGAGGGTTAGTTGTATATTAGTATAAGTCCAAATATTACAAACGATATTTTATAGGGAGGATTTTTCTGTTAGATAGTGTGATTAATATTTATTATATGTATATACTTGCAAAAAACAGCTGTTTTAAAAAATCGTAGACAAGGTCAGTAGGACCATGTTAAAAAGCAAAACAACTTAAACAATTAAAAGTTAATTCAAAATAAAAACAATAGTGGCATTAAATCTGACACAATTTTAGAAATAAACCGGTTGACGTAGCAATTTATCAAGTTCATAAGTTATAAGCAGTCAAATTTTGGCGACATACCGCGTTGAACATATGTTAGGATAGTTAACATACCGGTTTATTTTCGCGAAAAGCAGTAACGTAGGGGAAGGTTCAATGTCAGTATCTACGTCATTACTTTGTACCCAGTATCTACCGCTATCGCCACTAGTTAGAGGAGTAACAAATGGTTATGTCAAGTTTAAATTTAAAATAATGGACGATTTGGGGCATTTTTATTGTTTGGCTCTTGTAATGTTTTTTTTGCTATGGTTTAGTCAAATCAATATTTGGATTGCACATTTTTTGGTTTATTAGTTAATTTCCAAATGGATAAATTAGTGCAATTATTATATTTAAATCATAAAGAAAAACTGTACTTGTTATAGTTGACGTGGAAACAGCTAATATCTTATTAAATGAAAAATTTGATTTATATATTATCTTTTCGACTTATTTATTAACTTTCCAAAGACCTTCCTTTTAAATTTAAACTTAAAATTGTATTAAACGATTAGTATGTAAGTTGGCATACGTAAACCGTTTCGTTTTTGCGAGGATAGGCGGGTTAAACACGGTTAGAATGGTGGGGGAAAGAACTGCTATCAACCAGTAGTTAAAAACGGTAAGTCGCATAAAAATCCTTAAGGTTAGTACAAATGCATGATTTAGATAAGCTTATCTTAAGTACCGTAAAATGACGATAATTCTAAATCACTGTACCAGAATAAACGCCAAAAAAGGCTCTTTTTAGTAAGTGAAAATGGATTTATCTTTATCACGGAACTGTCCACAAAGCTTTAAAGCTTTTAAGTTCCAACGTACTTTAAATGTTTTAAGTAAAATAAGAGAGTTAATAAAAACGGCAAAAGGGACTTAAAAAATTGCAAGTTTAAAAGCAAAATAAAAAAAGGTGTTAAAGTGGCAAGTTTGAGTTCTCTTTAGATGCCTGAGAGTAGTACTTAGTGTTGTCTTATTAGGAGCTTCTAAGTAAGGAATTAAACGTTTTAAATGTTTAAGAAGGGACCTGTAGGAATACTAATAAAAAAGAAACAGGTTCCCTAAAGTAAGTCGGTGGTGAAGAGAGAATAGCTTTATTGTTAAATTAGAGTCATTTATTAGGCAAACAATTATTCTGTAAATAAAATACATAATGATAAGAAATGTGGAAGGCGTCATTCTCAAGACATGCGAAAATTAGTCCTTTCAGGCTCTGTGTTAAAATATGTAGGGAAAAATATTTTCTCAAAAAAAGAGCTTGTATTGTGCTTTTGCAAATTAAGGTTATTCTTTAAAATAACGCCAACAGAAAAGTTTTTATACAATGGAACTGCTTCGTTCCTGCTCCCGGGGTATACGGACTGAGTGTGCTCAGCCCTATTGACACCTATGAACTAGCAGAATGCCCAAAACAGAAAAAAAAAAACAAAAAAAAAAACAAGAAATCTATTTTATCACTTTAATCTATCTACGTTTTGGTGGCAAGTCTGCCACCAATATTATGACAAAACTAAATGAAAAATAAAAAATAGTAACTACAGTTGTTAAAACTGTAAGAATTGTTATATAGAATTAAAAAAGTTTTGAAAATAATTATCCTCTCAATATTATAAATAATTGTTTCCTCAAATTTAAACAACTAAATTTTAGACAAAATCAAAACAGACCGAATATAAATTTATTTTTACCATACATTTCTAACTTATCAAATAAAATTTCACGAATAGGTAATAAATTTAATATTCATACTTTCTTTAAAACAGAAAATACTATTCGATCCTAAGCAAGTGTAAAGATTTTTTGTTTTCTTTTTTCGGTTTGGTATTTTACTTATTCATAGGGGTTATACCCCATGACCAGGAGTAAAGCGGTCCCATTGTATAAAAACTTTTTTGGCCAGTAAGCCCAATAAAAAGTTTTCTAAAAAATTAATAATAATATACACACAAAACTTAAAAACGCCTTTCTAGGAAAAAAGCTGGAAAGAATAAAGGTAAATAATATAAATATCGGCATTAAGGACAAGTTTAAGACTAGCTATAAAATAATATATATCGTGGCCCTAAGAGATGGTAAATCTATTGGAATTTCGGAAATCATAAGATATGCAATGCAATTATAGTTAAATAAGGAAACAATTGATGATTTGGAGGGTAAAATAATTAGGCTCGTAGCACATTCGGTTTGTAAAATATGGTACAAATACTAAAATTGTTCATTATTTTTTAAAAAAGCTATATATTTATTATTTTTTAAAATCTTTTAAATTCGTAAGCATATTTCTTATTAAATTTCTTGGTAAAATCTTACTTTAATATTTCCTCGGTATCGTAAGGCTTTTTAGACTTTACTTTTAAAAAAGATATTTTGAATTTTAATAACGGTAAATAATAATATTTACGTTTATACAATTTCTAAAGACCCCGCAAGTCAGACTTAATGGGTTCTTTATTGGCTATTTATTATCATAAGATAAGAATAATGTTTTATGCATTAAAAATATTTATTAAAAATATGTGTTATTACATAAAAGATATCTACAAAAAAAAAAGTGTAAAAAAAATTCTTGGGGATAGGTTGTGAATAGGCGGCATTCTAGCTATCCTGAAGAAACTAGGTACAAGTTCAAGTCCAAGACCATATCTTTAAAATTCAATTACAAATGCTATCCTGCAATAAGATAAAAAAAAAAGTTGCACATGATTTTCTTATTTTTAAATATTATTTCAAATATAAATTATTCAGAAGAAAAAAATTACAACAAAGCTTAAAAAAAACGTTTCGGATTTTTTTTGGAGGAAGAGGTAAAGATGCACTGCTAAAGCTTAGGTATTAAAATTTTACTCGGTGGAATCTCAAGTCTTATTAATTTAAAGAAAAATAATATAGTACAAATCTAATTTAAAGTTCTCTTTTAGAAAAAATAAATAAAACTTGGGACGAAATATTTAAAAAATTGAAATTGAAAAAAAGTATTTAACTAACCAAAAAAGATTTATATTACACATGCCATGAGAAATGCACCACCTCGCAACGCATTTCTGTTTTTAAAACGCTAAAAAACGGTTTATTTAAAAAAAAATCCGTAAATTTGTTATTTTACAAAATCTTTCAAATTTGTAAAATATTTTTTTTAAACCATACTGTAGCATTTTTAAAATGAAAATATACTTTTAACAGAGTCATTTCAGATTTAACTACTCTTAAAAAATTAACACTCTTTGTTTCTGGAGTATCAAAAGATCTCACACCTCAGACTTAATAGGAGGCGCTTTTTTTCTTACTTATTATCTCAAGTAAGATAAGAAGTGCTGACTTGTTACTATTTTTCACGTATTAGAGACAATAATTTTGTTTGCATTTCCGGTAAAAAATATAAACCTATATTATCACCAACTG
>JAHBCN010021543.1:0-13998 GCA_019359885.1 Listronotus oregonensis | reverse complement strand
CAGGTGTAGTCAGGCTCCAAAAAAACATAAAAGTCTATACAAAATGGCCCCAATGCCTTCTTTTCCCGAAATACAGGTGTTAAAGTTTCTAGTTAATTTCTCTATTTTTTTAATAAACCTATGAAAATAAAATATTGGAGTTAAATTGTACCCGGGTTTTTGGGAGGACGGATTCGAATCCAATTTTAGTACGGTTTTTACTTGTAGTTTTTTTTTAATGGAACGCCTTATATTTTTGCCATATTTTGACTCTTTATTTATTCACATAAAAAATGTCAAATACATTATACGTCAAGTATTACTGTTTTTTAGGATAATTAAGTAATAACTAATAAAGTAAAAATTTGTTACCTTGAAACTAAAAGAATTATTTTTAAATAATTATAACAGAAAATATCACTAAAAACGGTCAGAGTTTAAAGATTTACCCATAGGATGTTATTTTATGGTAATTGTTATTATTTTTAATCTTTTTTAATTGTTACATCAGTAAATGAGATAATACTATAATAATAGGTCGTTATCTCAAAACCAGCAATAATTGACGTATAAAGTATTATACATTTGTATGAGATTAAATAAAGAGTCAGAATATGACAAATATACAGGACGTTCCATTAAAAAAAATTACTTAATAATGAAAACTCTGTTTTCAGGACACTATATTTACCAATAATGTTAATAAAATTAGGAACAAACACATATCTTTTTTTTAAAGGGTTTTTTTTTGTTTCATGTAAGGGCAAAGATATTTAATGTATAAATAGAGTTTAGGCACCCTTTTTCTTCTTAACCATTATTTATAAATTTTCCTTTTATTTTTGGGAAATGGGTTAGTAAAGTAAATGGTAAAAGTTTAATGCAACGTTTCGCACTTATTTATGTGCTTTTTCAGCAAGAATCTTGAAGTTGTGATACATTGCAATGGCATGTAGTGTTACTTTAAAAAAATTTTAATAGTCTGGGCGAATCGGCGCATAGCAAAACTATTCCACCCCGATTTTTTATTCGATCCTCTTTAAACCTCTGTGATATAAATGCAAAATTAGGCGACCTGGTGTCAAAATTGTTAACCCGGTTTAAATGGGAAATTTTTATTTTTACAAACTTTTTATATTCTTTATTGAAATACAAATAAAAGATCCCATGACTTTTATGATAAAGTTAATATTTTTGGAGAATGAATTTTTGAGTTCAAAATCTCAAATTTGGTACTTTTGACCCATAAAATATATACATTAAAAAAAATAAAACATAAAAGTATATTTTTTTTCTTTATACAATAGTTAATAATATTTTTAATTGAAATTAAAAAAATATTGTTTAAAAGGTTTTTGATTATTAAAATTTTTATATAAGGAAAATTTAACTATTGTATAAAGAATGAAAAATATATTTTTATATAATATGTTTTTAATATATTTTTTTCATGGGTTAAAAGTACTCAAATTTGGGTTTTCGAACTCAAAATTCATGTCTCCAAAAATATTAACTTATCGTAAAATAATACCTTTTTATTCTATTTTAATAAAGAATATGAAAAAATTGTTCAGTTAAAAAATAACAATTCCTTGCAATTGTTTAAAAAATTTTCGGTTTAGACAATATGACACCACGTACGCCATGGCCGCATTATATCATCAGTAGGCCAATTTAAAGAGGATCATATAAAAATTTAGGTGAATAGTTTTCAACATCGCGATTCCTCCTAAACTATAATGCAGGGCGTGTATAGAACTTTAAATTAAATGGGGCATATTTTTCTAAACATTTTTATTTAAAAAGGTTTTTATCTAAACCTAATAATTTTTTAGGTACTAACCCTTTGTTTTGCCATGTAACTGTATAATGTATGTCGTTTGGGTATTTTCAATCCCGATTTTATCAAAAACCAACAAAAATAGGTACATGATACAAAACAGGTTTTATATTAGGAAGGGCTTGTAAAATTAAATTTATATTATCAAAATTCACGCAATATCTGTTTAAGGCGGAAGTAATAGGTAGATATTCAAAATCTGCATCTGACACATTCTAATATTTAAATGCGTTATGTTTTCATTAAAAAAAAAACTAAAAGGCTTGGTAGTGATTTCGTTGTCATCCGGCCTAAAATGTTAAAGATCCTCGAATTTTCGTTACTAGGATCATATTTCTTTGGGTAGTGACTCATTGTTGCGCATTTACGTGCTGTTCACCTTAACAAGGTCTTGCATAATTTAAAACACGCTAAATATCCTGCAATTTCTTTAGAATGTTGCCTTTTAGAATGAACCCTAATTAAAACCACATATACCAAAATTCTCTCATCCATTCGCCGCATAATTATTTTAGCTGGTATGGTTACTTAAAGACACTGTTATATAACATCAAACAAATACACTATATTTGATGACATCAAAATTACTACCAAGTTTTTTTCTTAAATAAATGTATATCCTTCCAATTTGTAGGAAAATATATTGTGCCATCAGAGGCCAACTGCAGACTTAATAACATTTGTCTATCATTTTTCTTTAACAGGACGTGGTATGTATTTCGATATTTTAAATGAAACCCCCTCTATACTATTTAGGCAAAAATTCGCCATTTCTGAAATAAAACTTGTATTATATTCTGTACCTATCTTTGTTGGCTTTCGAAAAAATACGATTGAAAATGTTTAAATGACCGCATATATGCAGTTATGTGAAAAAATAAAAAGGGGCTCTATCAAAAAACTTATTAGGTTATAAGTCAAAACAAAAATAACATAGGTTTAAGAAAAAAGTCATGCCCTTTCAAGAAACTATTCGTTTTTCCCGCGCTGAACACGAATCTGAGGTCGTTTGGCCCCATCACGTCACAGTTTTTTAAAACAGCGAAAATAACCTTATAATATAAAAAAAATATGATATTCAGTTGGTGTACATTTTTCAACTAAAAATTTTTTGCTAAATTCATTTTTTGAAGCGTCTAAAGTGTTTTCCCAGTTAAACGAGACTTCCTCGAGCGATTTGGGCAAAAACATAACCTTAAAATCACATATCAAAATACAGCATTCCTTTGCAAAATGTTTTGTTTGGGGTTGGACATTTTAAAGAGTTTTATTATTTCCCGTATTTCTCCCTACGATAATACTCTCCTGATGGATTTAGACCGAGAAACATAACCACAAAAATACATGTAATAGAAACTCATGGCAATTGCACCGTTGTGGTTTTGTTTCTTAACTAAGGGACGTTTTGATGACTTTGTCAAATATTGACCCGTCTAATGCAACTTAGGTTAAAAGGGGTTAAAACTGCTAAAACCCCAGTGGTGCAAACGCCGTCAGTGTCCTTTTTCTAAAAGTGATTCATCGACTTTTGTTGAAACTTCGTTTGAAGAGTTTCTATTGTTTCTATTTCCCCCAAAGGTACCTTCCGATGGATTTTGGCGGAAACCTAGACCGTGATAACAATAAACGGTATTTAGGTGGTAAAAAATGATGTCTAATTTCTTATTTTTTATGGAAAACTCAGTTAAGAGTGCCGTAAGGCTTTAAGGAGTTTTGTTGATGTTTGTGGGAAACTTTTTGGCAACAACAAGGATCCAAATACCAAAAAAATAGTAAAGGAATTGATCAAGAATTACAGAAACTAGGGTGTTGGATGAGCCTAAAGATTAACTTTTGAATTCTCATTTAGACAAATTTCCAGAAAATCTGGAAGATTACAGTAAGAATCAGAGGAAAAGGTCTCATAAGGATATTAAAGAAATGGAGAGACGTTATCAGGGTTTTTTGGGACATCAACATGTTGGTAGATTACTGCGGGAATCTGCAAAGAGATACTTCCGTGGAACTTAAAGAAAGGCCTTAAAAAAGGGAAATTTTAACGAGAGATGTTGACCCCCTAAGCGAGTGATGAATTTAAAAGTTAGACCTAGTGAGAGACGGGACTCACCAAAAAAAAGCACTGTTTTGGTACTCTATCAACTGCCAGTGTGTCCGTGGAGGGTAAACATACTAACGGCATTGAACTGCGCTTTTTTTTAAAAATAAGAAAGTAGACATAATTTATACCCAATGGTATAAATTTTATCGCTATCACGGGCTTTTAAGATTATGTTTTTATTGCCAGGCTATCCGTGGAGCGTGAACATACTTACGGCACTTCAAATTGGGCTTTTCATTAAAAATGTGAAAGTAGACAATATTTATACCACCTGGATACCGTTTTATCGCTATCACTATTTGGAGGTTATGTTTCTCGGCCAAAATCCATCGGAAAGATACCTTTGGAAGAGGGGAAAAAATAGAAAAAATAAAAACTTTTTCCCAAATGTGCAGTTCCAACAAAAAAATCGCAGCTGAAACCCTTTTAGCAAAAAGGGCATTGAGTTTGATTACATGTATTTTTGAGGTTATGTTTCTGGTCCAAAACCATCAGGAGAGTATCATCGGGAGGGAAAATACTGAAACAATAAAATTCTCCAATCCCATCAAACATTTAAAGTGGACATCACTTTTATCAAAGAAATGCTGTATTTTCGATATGTGTTATTTTAAGGTTTGTTTTTGGCCCAAATCGCTCGAGGAAGTGTCGTTTAACTGGAAAAACCCCGAGATACTTTAAAAAGTAAATTCTAGAAAAACAGTTAAAGTTGAACATATTTACACCAACTGAATATCATATTTTTTTAAAACAATAATTTTGAGGTTATGTTCGCTGCTTTAAAAGTACTGTGACGTGATGGGGCCAAACGAACCTTAGATTCGTGTTCAGCGCGGCAAAATACGTAAGGGTCATATAGTTTCCTTAAAAGGGCATGCTTTTTTGTTTGAAAAGCTGTGTAATCAGTAAGTTTTGCTTAATTTAAATTTAATGTTAAAAACACGGCGTGCTATTTTTTAAAGCCACAATATTAGGAAAGTAAATTTCTGCAGCACTTCCGATAAAGTAGAAATTAATTTTTTGACCTCAGCAGATATATTAAAAAGATTTAAATTAAAATATTAAATTTTTTGATATTTTTTTTTTTCCATACTACCATAACTACATAATGTGCCGCGTACGAATTTTAAGCTATATTCGGATGTTTATATAAAGGTTCACCACTTCCGGTTAGACCAGAACTTTTTCCACATTCGTCTTCTAAAAAGCAATATATCAACCTAAAATGGGGAAAACAATATGTTTTTTTTTAAAAAAATGATTTTGTTGTCCTCGGTATACAGTTACAGTATACGAAATTAGACCTATAAACAAAAAAAGAAAATCATAGCACATTATCCAAACATCAATAAACTTAATTAATTCTGTTTTATACTTATCTTTATATAAGAAAGGGCATTTATAAACGATGTGTCCTTCAATGAAATCCCCCCACTTGGTCCCTATAGTGCTTGCATTACATATTATAACGTTCGGAAAATTTTTCCCCCCAAAAACCTAATGACTTTTGAACACAATTGGTTTGTTTTATACTCTTTTTTGAATTCGACAGGGAAAATTTTTTGTGGGGCCAAATGATTTTTTTCTTATGTGAGACTTTAGGGTTTGTTATTTTGCAAGGCATATTAAAATTTTTAAAGACAATAAAAACCATTTTCATTAAACGAATTTTTAAAGATAATTTTAATTTCTATTTGTGTTTTCAAATTAGATTGTCTATAACTAGGAAAGTAAAGTTTTTTTTTTAACTTTTTCTTGTGTCCTTCATCACAAAATTATTCGGGGAATAAAGCATTTAGATTAATATTTTTCCCAAAAAGGGGTAAAATTTAGATGTTATTTGAATTTTTCGTTTTCCCTTTTTCCCTAAAGTGTTTAACTTTAAACCTGTAGGTGGTAGGTGGAGGTTTAAATGAGTGGGTATAAACCCCTTTCCCCCGCGACCGATCGGTCTATTGTGGGTCACACCCTTTTATATTTCTTCCACCCGGTCCCGACTTCTAATAAACTAATGATCCGTTGGGGGGGATATCTTTTCCCCCCCCCGGCAAAAGGGGTTTATTGCCGAGGACTGCAACTTAGTCGTCCCATTGCTGGGCACGAACACAGTATGTTTTGCCGATTCATCCCCCCCCATGCACATGCGGCACTCGGCGTTCTTCCGCTAGGCCGATCTTTGCTGTGGTGTTTTAATCTACAGTGTCCCGTGTACAGGGTGTCCCATTTTTGGGCGCTAAAATAGGCTAAATCGGAATCTGTAAATTATCAAAAACTGATCAAGCACTCACGAGCTCTTTTTTTTGGAAAATAATGGCGGAAACAGATCACGCTATCGCGATTTGTTTGAGAGCTGGGTAAATTTTCGGATTTGGCCATTTGAAAAATCCCTATTTTCTTTATTATAGAAAATAAAAAACTAAAAAAAAGGTTCACAGGCCTTTTTTTTTGAACAACCGGGGTACTCGGTTTTTTTTATTGTTTATAGTTTTTTTGAGAAAAAGGGAATAAACTAGGTTTTTTTTAAAAGGGACACCCTATATATTATTAAATTAAAAAAATCTACGTTGAATTCTAAGCATTTTTTATATGCCTTTTTTTCCCAGTCCTAACCGTTTTAGTTTTGAATTTTTTAAAAATATTTAAAAAAAATGACTGGAGAGCCTGAACGGTTTTTTTATGAGCTTTCCCGCTTCAGGTTAACTAGAAATGCTTTTAAGAATTGTCAGTTTCAAAAATATCAAATATTTATTAATAAAAATTTTCAAAGATTACATCCAAAAAGATAAACTATATGATAGGATTCCTTAGTGGGCCATGGACCACACTACACTAAAAAAAAATAGAGCGTTTTGGCTCAAAGTCCCCAACGCTTTTGGGAGTTTTTTTTTGATCGTCACTTCTTGTAGACAAGAGAAAATATTTTGCTTCAAGCGAATGTTATTTAAAGGTTAAAAAATTTATATTGAAGTTTAAAAAAATGGTTTTTTAAACAAAACAATATTCTTTTTGTTTGTTTTTTACTGCAGACAACATCCACAGTTCTTGTTTTATAATCGGGAAATTAAGCTTTTGATTCAAGGATAAACGTTTTGCATATAAAATTCATGCTTTTGTTTTAAAAAATTCCCTGATGTTATTGGGAAAAGACCGGGGTGATTTAAAAGATTTTTTGACAAGATCACGGAAACCCAAATGCAACCAGTTTTTTAGCGCAAAAAAAAAAAAAGTAAAAATTTCCAGTCGTCCGTTTTTGGCGCGAGAACAACAACCCCCAACCACAAATGCTCACGCCACTGCTACCCATTTTCGAAATTGGGAGCTGTTTCCCTTTGATCCGGTTTTACTGTTTTGAGTGTGGTGTGCGTGAAAGGGAAAGGAAGGGCGATGCAAATAAAAGAATTTTTGGCCCAGTGCCCCAAACCTTTTTTGGGTTGAAAAAAATTTGAAGGCAAGTATGTGTATTTTGTAAAATTGCTTGAGGGGAGGACATTATGTAAATTGTGAAATATTTTTTTTATTATCTTAAAATTGCAAGGTCGAGTCTAACGCCGGTAATGGACGCCCATGCATAGCCACATTTTATGACTGTACATCAGTCAAACAGAACAAAACCAAAAAAAAATTAATATCAGTGGCAACGATTTAAAAAAAAGTCATGTTAATATAAAAAATGGTATGTTTTTGTTTAATCATATTTAATGGCCAATATGGCTGATATTTCTATCCCTTTTTTTTGAAGTTACAATTACAACCCCGGCCTATACTTTTTCATTATAGTATTTTAATAAATAGGTATTAAAACCCTGTAGGTATTTTATAAACAAACGTGGAAAATTTATAGGCTCGTGTATAATATTTATATTATTTTTATACATATACACCATGGTCATTAAGAAAAAAAAATGGCCCTAATTCTTAAAATGTTTCAAAATATAGTGAAACTAACTCAAATGTAAACCTTTTCTTTAGACAAGATTTTGAGCAAATTTTAATGTCTTTCCCCGTTGACCAAAATTATTGGGCTAAAATTTTTCTTTTTTCGGGGAAAAACATGGCTTTTGTTCAATAGGCCAAATCTTTGGGAAAAAAAAAAAAATTTTGTCACAAGACAAGATTTTAAAAATAGATGGCTTCGGTGTTGTTTAACGTCCTTTTAGACAGCAATATTTTGATTTTTTTTTTTACCTATTTGTTACATCATTCTAAAAAACATAGGTAGCTTCTGAAAAAAAATTTAAATTTTTTACTCAAATTATTACAAAATAAAATTTTTTTTTTTCCCATATAAAATGTACTAAAATAATGGGGGACTTAACAAAGAAAAGGGGGAAAAAAAACATTAGAAAGAGGGGAAAATACGATATCGTTCGTTTGGCATTTCATGGCTTGAATAAGCAACGTTGCACAATGTTTTCTAATAATTTGTTATTATTGAAGGTTGTTTTTTTTTTTTTTGCAGCCGTTTATGAGAAAAAAACATTTCCCCTGAAAAGAATCCCTTTAAAGAGATTTTCTATTATCAGTCACGCCGTTTTTCCCTTTTTTTTTTTTTTTTTTTTATAACAAAACATGTGCCTACCTATAACAATTTAACTTTTTTTAAGTTTATAAAAAATCATTTTTTAAATATCAGTTTTTTTTGATTCCTGGTACCTTTTTTTAAAAATAACAAAAAAAGGCTTTAATTGGGTTTAAGGGGGGGAAAACGTTGTAAACTGCCCCTTGGGAAAAAGAACATTTTTTTTGGCCCAAAAACTCTTGGTACTAGATATTTAATGCTTTTAAACCCCGTGAAATGATTTTTAAAATTTAAAATTTAATAACGAATTTAAAGCAAGAATAATTATTTTTGCCAAGTCCAAAGCTCTTGACGCTAGATATTTAATGCTTTGAACCCCAGAGAAAGACTTTAAATTAAAAACCCAATTTGTATTTAAAAAAATTTTCTTAAAACCAAATCCGATTGCTCTTTACACTAGATATTTAATGCTATTGAACCAGAGAAAGATTTAGTTAAAAAACCCAAACCCCTATTTGAAAAAAAAGAATAATTTTCTTAAACCAAGTCTGGCTTTTTGGGGCTAGATATTTTAATGCTATTGGAACTCAGAAAAGATTTTAAATTAAAACCAATCCCTTATTTGGAACAAGAATAACCCTTTTAATGTCAAGCCCGGGAAGCTTTCCACTAAATATTTAAAGCTATTGGATCAAGATTTAAACCCCCTTAACTGAGAACAAATTTGAATTGGTTGTTCTTTAAACAAAAAAAATTTTTTGCTATTGAACCAATAGAATGGGCTTTTTCTCACAAAAAAAAATCCGCGATTATTTTTAAGAGAATTAGGGGTTTGGTTGAAAAACTTTCCTTTTAACCTATTCAAAACCGAAAATCTCTTTAAATGTCATAATTTTTAGTTCAAAGGTTTGTTTTTCAGTGTACATGGCCCCCTAGTTGTCATCTTATGCATACACGTTTTTTTTTCGTTACCCGTCAGTTTAAATTTATTTTTTTAAAACGTTAATATGGATAAATATGCAAGTTTTGAAAAATATTTTATGATTGAATGCTATATTGAATCTAAAAAGCACAGCCAAGCCGGTTTTTATACTATGAGCGGTATCCAAAACTCCAACAGCCTTTTCCCGGGTAATTTTCAAGAGATTTTAAAATTTATAAATTTCCCGGATCTTTTAAAAAATCGGGGGCAAAAAGTTACAGAAAGGAAAATAACGAAGTAACTAGCATTAACGGGTTGGGTCTTTGCCAAACCCAAACTCCCTTCAACCAGAATTTGAAACAAATTTTGGGGTTTCCCTCGCTCAAAATCTTGCCGTATATTAAAAAACAAAAAAATGCTATACGTCCCCAAGACTCATCTTCTGATTAAAGGGCGATGGGAAAGAAGAACCCAGTTTTGTGAATGGTATATCCAACAATTAAATGCCGATGAGGCTTTTCCGGTAAAATAAAGGGGACTGACGAATCACGGGAAAGCAATGGTATTTTAACAGGCACAACCAACACCAAGGGGCCCCAAAAGAAAACCCTCATCAACAGGTACAAAGGGTACGTCAAAGGGCGATTTGGGTTTAATGTTTGGGTGGCTTTGCTAGGAGATAGAGTTCTTGCTTTAAATATTTCACGAAAATTTAAATTTAAATATACTTAAATATTTTGGAAAGAAACATTTTTAATTTTATAGATAATCTTCCTTTTTGAGAAAGCCAAGAACCTATTTCCAGCAAGATGGGGGGCCAGCCCAAACGCGGCAAGAATTTTGGATCACTTAAATACTAATTTTGGTGCCAAGTGGATTCCCAAATAACGGACCTGTCGGGTGGCCAGCCAGGTCACCTGACATGACTCCACTGGATTTTTTTTTGGGTTTATTAAAAGATAAAATCTATTTAAACCGAGTAAACAATATAAATGAACTGCAAATTAATTTCAAAACAAGCCATTCAAGTTTTTCCCAAATCCACATTCGGAATGCAACGACTCGTAGTTTCTAAAGGGAGATGCCATCTTTTATAAAACAAAATGGGCAAACGTTTGAACACTTAATGTAATATTTTTATTGAAATTTCGTAGTTATTTTTGTTTCTTTTATTTGTTAATTGTTTTTTTAAAAATGTTAAATATTGTAATA
The DNA here is from genome assembly GCA_019359885.1 of Listronotus oregonensis. Taxonomy (NCBI): domain Eukaryota; kingdom Metazoa; phylum Arthropoda; class Insecta; order Coleoptera; family Curculionidae; genus Listronotus; species Listronotus oregonensis. The sequence goes on along the minus strand of JAHBCN010021543.1, from coordinate 3,428 downwards.
TATAATACTTTTTTGTTTTTTTCCCCGGGGGTTTACTTTATTTAGGTATATAAAATGTTATTAAAAACAGAGAAAGCCCCACTTTGGGAAAATGTTAATTAAACCCGGGGGGAAAGCTATTTAAAATCATCATTTAAACCGTTAGGCTCTCCAGCCTTTAAATTTTTTTTAAATATTTTTAAAAAATTCAAAATCTCAAAAAGGGGTTAGGAAAACAAAGTGTTTCATATGAAAAATGCTTAGAATTCAACGTAGTTTTTTTTAATTTAAAATATATAGGGTGCCCCTTTTAAAAAAAACCTAGTTTATTACCTTTTCCCCAAAAAACTATAAACAATAAAAAAAACCCAAGTACGCCACTGAATTTTTTCAAAAAAGTGCCTGTAGAACCTGCTTTTAGTTTTTAATATCTTCTATAATAAAAAAAATACGGACTTATTTCAAAATGGGAAATAAATTTTCCCCGTAGCTCTCAAACAAATCGCGATAGCCGTGGTCTGTTTTCCCCCAAATTTTTTTCCTCAAAAAAGAGCTCGTGAGTGTTTATCAATTTTCGATAACTCTTACAGATTCCGGGTTTGCCTTTTTATTACGACCAAATGGGGCACCCCGTACAGTCCCACTAAAAATTTTAGGTGTACCCTTGATAGCTCCAATAGTTTGACAGTACATTGTTGGTTCGGGGGGGTTATAAAGGCATTTGAGTGTCTAAGATCTGGAAGGTCCATGCCGGGACCGAAGATTTTTTTTTTGTCCAAACTTTTATGAAGTGCTTGGCCATTCCATAAGATATACCGATGACCGGTTCCGGCCCCCCGTGAATTTTGTCTCCGCCCCCCTTTTTTTAAAGGGGGTCTGGGGTTCATTACCCCCGGCCGGTGTCCAGGTATCCACAGTAATTTAAACCCTTTTTGTTTTTACCCGAATTTGGTCAGCGCATCCTTGCAATTCCAGACGGGGTTTCGAATTGCACCGGCTGGATTCAAGAGCCTTAAGAGCTGCTTGATATCGGAGAATATTTTAACTGTCCACGTGTTCAGTGGATCAACCAGCGATCAGCAAAATTCTCAATAAAAAATACCTTCGCTTGAAATATGGTTGCGGGGTGCCCAGGCTGAGGGAAAACTCGGGCCCTCGGCCTCTGCCCAACACCCCCCTTTGGGGTTTTTAGGGGCCGCCCTTGTACCAACAGATGTCAGCCCAAGCGGGTAGGTCTTTTTTCACTCCAGTCCCCCCTTTGGGGGTGGACTACACTGTAGGCCGGTTGTAATTGGTTGCTGTGGCATTATGCCTGTGGGCTTTCCCAGTCTGTCATAGGTCGGACTTCCTGAAAGACTGGTGCTTCCATATAAAACGCCCCGGTTTGTTACTGACCCCTGATAGAGTCTGTGGGTTTTGCCCACCTTGCCTCTCTCTCCAAGTAAATATGCAGAAAAGTCCCAGGGGGGCCCCCGGGCCGCCGGTTTGGGGTCGAAAACAGCGCGCCTGTTATCATTAGGGGAGGCCTGTCTCTGGGCTAGATAGCTTTCTTGGGTCAGGGCCGCTGCCTTCCCCCACCATGCCACAAAAAACCAACGTGATCATTGGTTTATGACTTTAAAAACCTTTCTGGAATGATTTTTCCCTTTTTCAAATCTTTTAAAAATTTAAGTCCCCTGATAATAAACTACCTCCCCTCATTTAAAAAAAGGTTTTCTTTAGTACTTAGGTTTTAAAAACTTTATGGTTTATCCAAATTTAAAAAAAAAAACTTAATATATCTCTGAGACATCTTAATTTTTTATTTTTTTGCGGCAAAAGCACTATTTTTACCCTTTTGGGTCGTTTAAACTTTGGGGCCACCCTTTTTGGCTCTTTATGACTTCGGTCTTTATTAAATTTCCCCCTGCTTTTTTTTTGATTTAATAACCCAACACATTGTTGAACAATTATGGTTGACTTTTTAAATCATAAAGATCAAATGGTCACCCCTTTCTGTAGCTTCCATTTTCGGAATTTTGATTTTTTTTTTAAACACAGAAACTTTTTTTTTGTATCATGTTTTAAAAATAAATTTTTAAAAATGATATCATGGTTAAAATTTCTTTTTTGATTTGGTATAATATAGACTAACTATTGGCCTTATTTTGGACTCAAAAACGCTACTAACTTACAAATCGATTTTCTTTTTTAAAAGAAATTATAGTCTAACCTTTATAAACTTGTTAAACCCTTCCCCCTCAATTTTTTTAAAGATCCTCTTAAAATTGCCCTACTAATAATATAAAAACATTTTTGCCATTTGGGGGAAATTGGTATATTTGTTTTTCCAAAAATTTTTAAACGATTGCAAAGTTCTATTTTTCAACTGGATAATTTTTTTTTTAAAAATTTTTTGTTAAAATATAAATTAAAAAAATTTTATGGTTTTTTCGGGTAAAGTAAATATTTTTTGGGGGTATGAATTTTTAAAGGTTGAAAAAATTCAACTTTGCTTTTTGGTACTTTTTACCCATGAAAAAAAAAAAAAAAAAAAAATATATATATATATATATATATATATATATATATATATATATATATATATATATATATATATATATATATATATATATATATATATAAAAAAGTAAAAAATAAAAAAATTTATTTTTATTTTTTAAAGGGAAAAATCCTTTGTTGAGATTTGAAAGAAAAATTGTTTATATCTGTTTTTTAAAATTTTTTTCGCGGGCTCACAAGTATGCGTCCCCTTTCTTTTTAAATATCGCCGTCTCTCTGACTCATAGGCTGCATCGGCCTTTTTCCCAAATCATTATTTATCGTTTATTTTAAAAAATAATATAATTTTATCAAAAAATTTTTAAAAAGCAATGTTATTAATAATTAAATGACCTACAATTTGTTTTTTGTTTTTTCCTGAAATGAATTTTTCAAAAATTATTAGCTTTATTTTACCCGGGCCGCGGGTAATAAACAATCAAAAAAAAAGGCATAAACAATGAAAGTTTTTTAAATCTCAATTAAGGATATAATAAATTATTGTACAAGGATTTTTTTATTTTTTTTAAAAATATTTTCATGGTTCAAAAGTCCCCAAATTTAAGTTTTTTAAGCCTTTAAAATTCCTATTTCCCAAAAAAAAAACTTTTTCGTGAAAAGTCATAGGACCTTTTTTTATTTGTATTTCAATAAAGAATATTTAAAAAAAGTCTGGTCGGAAAAAAACAATTTTTTTGCAATTGTTTAAACAATTTCGGGTTTTAAAAAATATGGCATCAATAAGGCAATTTAAAAGGATCTTCAGAAAATTGAGGTGGAATAATTTTCGGTACTTATGCGCCGATTCCCCCCAGACTATATCAATTTGTTAAAAAAAAAACTTAAAAAGCTTAGCTCTTAAATTGCAACTTATGTAGAAGTGGTAGGATTTCGATATTCTTGAATGC
>JAHBCN010021542.1:0-14048 GCA_019359885.1 Listronotus oregonensis | reverse complement strand
GAAACTGTCTAGCACCGAGAGAAGGAATTCCCGATGCTATTTTAAGCCGTCTAGTGGCGTCGGGACGTTGCTTTAAATCTGTCGCTTTACTTTATTTTTAAAATAAGTTCTGTAAATACTTCTAAAGATAAATACATTTTTAAATGTACTGGACATATTTTAAAAGTAATGATATTTCAAATTTTAGTTAAATCGAAATTTCAGATATAATACTAAACCAATAAAAGTTTATACTGGGTGTGCCATGAATCTGTTAACATAACAAATCTTAAAGTATCTGGAAAAACATAAGATCTTACATGATAGACAATATGGATTCCGTCACAGTAGATCCACATCTGATCTTCTTTCCTTTGTCTCACACAACTGGAACAAGTCCCTTGAGTTTCTTGGTGAATCTCAGATCGTTGCTCTTGACATATCCAAAGCTTTGATCAGGTCTGGCATGATGGGCTTCTTAACAAACTTCCTTCTTACTTTTTTCCACCTAAGCTTTGCTCTTGGTTTTCCCAGTTTTTTTTCTAATCGACGTATATCAGTTGGGTAGATGGTCATTCCTCCAGTTTTACCAAATTAATGCTGGGGTGCCCAGGGCTCGCGCTGGCACCCACGATGCTTCTCTATATATTAACGATCTTCTCTCTTCCACAATCAACCCCATCCATATTTTTGGGGGGGACGATAGTCCCCTCCACTCTAGATTCAATTTATTAAGCCACCGTGTAATTCCGATTTCGAAAACAAGCGCAGGTCAATGCGGGTATTTCTTTCACAAGACCTCAAACATATCTTAGATTGGGGCCCCAAAAAATCTTGTTCAGTTTAATGCCTCGAAAACACATTCATTTTCGCTGTCGCAAAAAAAATCCAAATGCTCACCCCTTACATATGAGGGCCCAAAGTTCTGCAGAACAAAGAGTCGTTTAATCTTGTCGGCGTTACTTTTGAGAATAACCTCAACTGGCACAAACACATTTCATCCAAAAGCTTCGGCAGCTTAAAAAAAGATTGGATTTTCTTCTGAGCCAGAAAAAATTTCTTTTTCCAACCTGTACCTGTATGTATCCCAAATCAGCCCCTCTTTAGAATATTGTTCTCATGCCCTGGGGAATGGGTCCCTACAACACTTAGCATTCTGGACTCCATTAAAAGGAAAAAGCCGTTCGTCTTATTAATGATCCAACGCTCACAGACGGGCTTCCTTTCTTGCCCCCCCTCGAGTTTTTGGGGATCTGTCGCTCTTCTACAGGTATTTTCAGGGTTTTCTGCTCAGGGGGTTGGCCAGTATAATTCCTTCTCTGGCAACTCCCAACAGAGAAACCCGTAGTGCAATTTTTATGCATTTTTTTTCAGTTCAGTTAGAGAGGCCCCGAACTTCCAGCTTTCTTCGTTCCTTCATCCCTAGAGTGTCAAGACTATGGAACCTGCTGCCCGCAGAAGTTTTCCTTCTCCCCCCAAATTCTCCAAAAGTTTAAGTCCCGTGTGAACAAACTTCCTCTCACCACACTGAAGATACCCACGGTACGTTAGTACTTAGGCATTAGCCTTCGTGGACTGTCCCAAGATAAAAAAAATATATTAAAGAATGGATATTAGGGTCTTTAAAACATGCGCGATTTTTCGAGCACTAAGGCGTAGCCGGAGTTCTCGAAAAAGAGCAAGTGTTTGAAGGACCAGCAGGCGAACTCTGTAACACCATAGAGAAGAAATTTCCTGTCTATGGTAGAACATCTCTTTAAACCCGACTCTATAAGTTTTCTCGGCTATAATCGGATTTCCGAAAGGCTCGTACGGAGTATAGAAATAGAAAGACCAGCCACGGTTTTGCTACGATCTGTTCTTTTTCTATCCCATGAACATGTACATAAGCTTATCTTTGTCATTGCTTTACTTTTTTTTTATTTCCCTTTTAAACCCCTTTTTTAAAAAACCCCCCAAACCCGCAAATCTTTGTTTACTTATGTTTTATTTTTTCTCAAAAATTTTTAAATTTTTTAAATTTCATTAATTACCTAGAGTTTTGTAAAAACAAAAGGGTAAATCTGCTCATAAGGGTTTTTTTGACCGAAGCACGGTTTTTTCCAGAAAAATTTAAAACTGATATTTCCTCATGGGGTATTGTTTAACGATATTGTTATGATCACAGAAAAATGGTTTTTTTTTTTTTATGAAAACCGTGCAACGGATTAAAAAAAATTAAGTAATCAACTTTGCTTATAAATGATTGGGGATTTCAAAAATATTTTTTAATTTAGGAGAAATTAGTGACGTACCATCAATATCTTATAAATAGGGTAGGTCAAATTCCGTACGAACGCCACTGGTGGAAATAAAAAAATGAATACTTAAAAATGCCTTCTGATACATAGTACATGTGCGCCAAATTATTAAAATATCTTTAGTGATATTACTGATATTAATAATAAATGATTTATTTTAAAAAATTTTAACACCCTGTACCTCAAAACTTGTACGTTTAGGACATACGTTCATATAAAGTTTTCTTCTTAAAATGGACCCAAAAATTTGCCCCTTGACATTCAATTAAAAAACACCCTGTATAAAGTAAGCGCTCTGGATAATTTGACCCCGTTTTACTGTCCCCGGTATCCACTTAACTGTCAGCCCTTTTGGATTTAGACACTTTAGGGGTTCAACTTTAAGTGGCCAAAATGGCTGACATATTATCGATGACGATTTTTCCCAAAAATTTTGCATTTTTCCCTTATTTATCGGTATCCAATAGGTTGTCAGCCTGCGCGGGAAAAAAATTTAACAATACTAAATGAATATGTTTTACGGGAGAAACTCCATATTACTGATGACGATGATTTTTCGGCTCTAGCTCTTAGACCCGAGTATCTTGTCAACGACAGTTCTTTTTATTGAAAACCACTGTAAGTTTTCGTCGTTTTTAATTTTCCTAAAAGTTCAAGCATATTTAGTACCTAAATTTAACTGTCCAACATGACAGACCGCCCAAAATGGTACTAGTTATTGTTTAAGCATTTTCATGATATGGGTATCAAATGAAAGGGTTTGCTGATAAAAATGATGTCACTCTACATCCAATATGGTTGGAATCACAAAGATGGTGAACTATGTTTTTTGTGCACTCTCATAAAATGAAACGCGATAACTAAAAAGTAAACAATAAATTAATGGTCTTTGATTTTATTTACGTGGCTTCCGAGGCCTTTTTTTTTAAAAACAGAAAAAAATGTTTTATATAGAAATTGTAGGAATTTTTTTCCATATTATCTTTTAAAATTATCAAAAAAAAAATATCGAAAAAAAAAAATGGAAAAATATAGGGCAACTTAAATTTTTTTTAAATGAAACACCCTGTATATTATGCGCTACAAAAAAAGTTTTTTTTTTCTGATTTCAAATATATATCGTTAAGGATATTTGGAAAAAATTTTTTAGATGTTTTTGGTTAAATTATTAATAAATCCAAAAAAAAAGCTATTAGTTATTATTAGTATCAAGAAAGAGGAAACAAAAAATTTGGGGTTTTTTTTGCTGAATTTTTGGGGTTTTTTTCTCTGTAATAATATTTTTTTTTTTTTGTGATTAAACATTCCTGCAAAAGGGGGGGAAAGACTTGTCTTTGAATAAATTTTTTTTTAAAAAAAAAATTTGGATCCTGCTGCATAAACCTAGTTTTTTTAATGCATACTTAGCCGACCTAACCTGCATGTTTTTTTAAAAGGAAGTTTTTTGAACGGACAAAATTTTTATAAAAAAAAAATTTGTAAATTTTTAAAAAGGTTAAATTTTAAATTTTATAATCTGTTTTATTAATTAAAAGACCGCATCCGAGATTGATATTTCAGGAAATTTTAAAATTATTAAAAGTAGTTAGTGCTAATCCAATAGAAAAAGTAAAAATAAATTTATTTAAAAAAAAGAGGATATCCAAAACTTTTTTTTTCATTTCGTGCTGCAGCCTTTTTTTTCATTTATAGCTTTTTCGTTCAATAAACTTTCTCACTATGTATTTAATAGTATCTATAGATGGTACCCGTTGTTAAGAATATAATATGTAATATTCCCTTTGCACTGTCGTCACATTATTATTGTTACCATAAATGACAGGCAAAATAGCGATTTTTTGTTCTTCTGAATAGCCCATCGACAAAAAAGCAATACAAACTACTTTTAATAGTTAAAATGATAAATTTTAACTTTTCACAATACCAATACGTCAAATTTATTAAAACAATTTTATTGTTTTCATAGCGTTTTTGATACTAACATGTTTTTTTTTTAATTTATTTATATTTTGTGTTCCATTAAAAAAAGTTGAAGTTGCCTATATTTTTCCATTTTTTTAAAGCGATAATTTTTTTTTTTTTTTTATAATTTCAAAAGATAATAGGGGGGAAAAAACCTAAATTTTTTAAAAAAAAATTTTTTTTTTCTGTCTTCAAAAATAAAGGCTCCAGGAGCTACGTAAATATAATTAAAGACCCTGTACGATTAACCAATAAGTGCTTTTTATAGAACAATTTTGCGTCCATAAAGCATCACTTTATTGTGCAAGTAAAATAAAGTTACTTTATTTTATTAATAAAATAAAGTAATGGTCAATAACAAATGGTAAAAGAAAAAAATTTAAAATTTTATTAAAAAACTAAACACTTTATTAAGTAAATGCTCTGTTTTCTGCTGTTTGCAGGAGCTTCGCCACTTCCTCTTTGGAAAGGGTCAAAGATTTTTTGGGTTTGTAGCTGTCTGCTTTTCTTTTCGAAAAAATTATGACGCTGGGAAATGTTGATATGTCAATTCCTTCTCGAAGATTTAGTGTCGATCGCAGCATTGGGTGTTTATTCCGTTACAACGAACTTTTATACTTTGAAATGTTGGTGCTTAAGTTAGCTAAGATTCCGTATTCGGCAATTTTTTTTTTTAAATTACTCGTCTGTACGCTTTGAACACTCTTCGTATAACGTTCTTGACTTCGCAGGAAATAAAGAGTCCTTAGCTGCTTCCGCAGCCGTCTTTATTTCTTCTAAGACTTCTGAGGTTTCCATTTGGCTTTTGACACTATTTTTGTTCTGGATTCTCTTTTTAAATGATTTAAGCTATTTTCAAAAATGTTTAACTAATTTGACATGTTTCCAAAAGAAACAATTAAATCTTTTAGCAAATGCTGCTGATCACCTCTCGAGGTAAAACCCTATACAGGTATACTCAAATTTTTATTTCTTCATTTTTTTATGGCCGAGCGAGCTTGCGGGCGAAGCTATAAAATGATGAGTCAATAAAGCATGTTTATTACTAAAACACGCTTTATTAACTCATCTTTTTATAAAAATATTCGTTTAATAAAAACCTAATTTATATACTAGTTATACAGGGTATCCCAGAAGTAATGGGAAACAGAGCAACAGCAGATCCTTTAGTTTTCATTATGCTGAACAAAAGTCTCCATGGTCACAAAACTTAAAAAAACCCCCTAATCCCCCCCCCCCCCAAAATCACCCTCAGAAGTCTTAAAATTTTAGTTTTTTGCCCTGGGGGACTTTTGATCAGCGGTTTGCCGAAACCCTTTTTTTTGAGAAAAATTGGGGGGCCTTTAAAGTGCATTTATCTCGAAAACATTTGGGTTTTTGAGACCTAAAAGGGGACCTATACATTTTTGACGCAGCGGAAATTATAGTAACTTTTTTTTTTAAAAAAAAGGGTTAATCGCTTCAAAAAATTTAAAATTATCTAAAACAAGTGAGGGAAAATTTTTTCCCCCTTTCTACAACAAAAAAATATGGAGGGGAATTTAAATTTCACCTCAAAGACCCCCCAAAATACCCAATTTTGTACCCCTATTATTTAGTTAAGAAATTATTACAAAAAACGAAAAAAAAATTTAAAAAATTGGGCCCCTGAAACCAGTTATTATCAACTTTGGGATGGGGGGAAGTTTATTTTAATTCTTAATTTCCCTAAAATCTGCTGGGTTTTCCGGGGTTTTTCGGGGAAAGTGTATTTTATTATTGTATTAAATAAATAAATATAAAATAAATAAATACCATTTATTTACAATCTAACTTTAAAATAATTGAAGTATTGGATATTGTCAAAAAATAAGGATATTTTAAAATTAAAAAGATGCTTGTATTTACAGGGTTTTAAAAAAGAAAAATAAATTCAAAAAAATTAAAAAATTTATCCATTTTTTTATTACATTATGTCCAAAATTTTTTAATATTGTAAAAAAAACCCCAAAATTTTTTTTTCTTGGGGAATTTTTTATGTCAAGATAAATTTTTCATATTCTATTTTTTTTTATCAAAAACCCCGGTAAATCTTGCGAAAAAACTTTTTCATAAAAATTGTGTAATATAATAAATTGATGTGTTTGATTTAATTTAAAGTTAATTTTATTCTTTCTAGTACCTTTTTTAAAAAAGGTTTTATAAATGTTTTGTACTATTATTTTATTTTTGAGCTTTATTCGCACCATAAAGAAAGTAAAACCCATTTTTTTTAAACCCCAAATGTTTTTGGGAAAGGGATTTCAAACACTTTTAAAATTTTTTAAACCCCCTTTGTCACAAGAAAAAAAAGGTTTAAAACCCCCAAGAACTACAGGAAAACTGTTCCCCAAAAAAAAAAATTAACGCACAACGCCCTTCATTTATTTTCCCTTTTGGTTATAGCATTGCCTGTTGTATCATAAACTAGTTTCAAAAAAATTCGGATTATTTTCTAAAATGCTCGTATATTTTTGTTTTTTTGAAGGATACCAACTGGAATAATATTTTTTTTTATTCGCTTAATATTTTAAAAATTAAATTTTAAAAAAATTTCAGGACAAAAAATTTTTAAAAAAGGTATATATTTTTTTAAAAAACAAAGATTTATTGCCCCGTAGTAAATAAAAGGATTAAAATTAAGTTTGTGAAATTTTTACTTAGTAAGTTTATACCTTGGTGTTTTTTATAATAATATTAAATTTGTTTTATTGTTATATAAGATAGTAATCTTTTGGACAAAGTAGAATAAAACAAAACTATGATAATAAAAAATTAAAAAAAAAAAAAATCTATTTTAAATTATCTTAAAAATTTAGACCACTGAGCTGTTGGGAAAAACATCGATTTGGCAAAAACGTGACATCAAAACGCACATTCTAAGGTTGTGCCTAGCGATGAATGAAACCTCTGTAGTCAGCAATAAAATTTATCAAAACCCGGGAAAATGGTTACTAAAATACTATTTTGTCGTAAAGCGTGGCTCCAAGTATATTTCTGTTTTTTTTACTTAATAGTATATAATGATTAAATTTTACTTAATTTATTCTTAAAATTACATCAAATTAAGCTCTACTATTGTATTTTAATCTGTGAATAATTTTTTATATTTATTATTATAAAAAAAGGGTCTCCAAACTTTCCAGCCTTTGGGGCCCGATTACCCAGTAAAATTTCCCAGGGAAAACCCCATTTATTTTGCCGGTGGTAAGAATGAAATAGTCCACTGATGAAAAAAAAAAACCAAAAGTACACAACGTTTAAAAAAGGCCCCAAAGGACTAAAGTCCCAAAACAAACTGTATTTTAATTTTCCTGTCATTATCTGTAATTTCAGTTGTCGTAGAGTACGAGCCATGAGGAGTAACGTGACACGACATCTGGTGGAAAAAGCGGAAAAGGTAGTACCTTCTATCGCTAACAGATGGCGCTAAAGACGTACAGAATAATCTCGTTGGTTCAGAAATTCGGGGTCTTCCCATTCAGATGGAGTAATTGGAATATATAAGAAGGGTAGTGGCGCAACCACAAGTGTTCCTATGACACTGTTGTTAAAAAATTGTACCTCCTTAAAACGTGTTTGTGGTGTTTAAGTTTAAGAATCTTTAAACGGTTTTTTTGATTTGAATTGTTGTTTTTGTGTGTGAATTAGTAGTACGGAAAAGAAGGAAAAATTGATAGTGAATGCAGAAAATTCAAAGATCAGTGGAACATTCAGTATTTCGGAATTGAGTCCAGTAACAAGGCGCTATGTTTGATTTGCAATGAAAGCATAGCCGTTCTCAAAGAATATAACATTAAACGTCATTATGAAACAAAACATTTTCAAAATTACTCAAAATATATAGGAAGTTTGCGGACAGAAAAATTCGAAGCTATGCAGCGCGGATTGAAATCGCAGCAATCTTTATTTACAAAACTCAAAACTGAACAAGAGGCTGCAACTTGTGCCAGCTTTCGTGTGGCTCTTGAAATTGCAAAACGTGGAAAACCATTCACCGATGGAGAAATGATCAAAGAATGCATAATTGCAGTAGCCGAAGAAATGTGCCCTGAAAAGGTAAATTTATTAAAAACTGTCAGTATGTCAGCAAACACTGTGGCTCGAAGGGTAGAAAACATCGCTGAAAATATATCCTCTCAACTGTTCGACAAAAATGAACATTTTGAGTGGTTTTCTTTGGCCTTGGATGAGTCAACGGATGTGTCAGATACTGCTCAGGTGTTGATTTATATTCGAGGAGTAGATAAAAGCAAAAGCTATGAAGTGCACGAAGAACTTCTTGATATGTATAGTATTCATGCCACAACTTAAAATTGCAAATTTTTAAAGGAGTTGAAATGGCCATTAATCAAAAGAAACTTCGATGGAAAAACTTGAAATGTATTACAACTGATGGAGGCAAAAACATGAGTGGGAAAGATAAAGGAGTGGTCGCTCTTGTGTCAAAGGCTGTAGAAATGACGGTGGTTCAAAACCATTAGTCTTACATTGTATCATATATCAACAGTCTTTGTGCGGAAAATGTTTGGGATATGTCTGACGTTCTGAAACCAGTCATATCAACTGTTAATTTTATCAGATCTTTGGGCTGAATCACCCAATTCCGACAATTTATTGAAGAGATTGGAGAAACTGACTTACCTTATCATACTGCGTACGCTGGCTTAGTTGTGGGAAAGCCCTTTTCAGCGCTTTTGAACTTCGAGCAGTGATCGAAATTTTTTGAATGAAAAGCATCGCCCTCTTACTGAATTACAAAACAACGCATGGCTGTGGAAGTTAGTATTCTATGTTGATTTGGCAAAACATGTGAACGAACTGAATTTGGGATTGCAAGGAAAAAACCAGCATCTTCCTGATTTATACACTAATATCAAATTATTCCGGAAGAAATTGAGACTGTTTCCAATACAACTACGAAGTAAATGTTTTTACATTTTAAAAGATGTGAAATATTCAGCCACACTACTGAGACTGAGTTTCCTATTGATTTTGCAATCGAAACTTTGAGTGCTTTGAAGATAAATTTTGATACTGTTTCTCGGACTTTGATGCCATTGCGAATCAAATTAAGATTTTTCAGAATCCTTTTGATACTGACATTGAAACCCTAGCCCCGGGAAATTCAAATGGAAATGATTGATCTACAATGCAGTGATATAATTAAGAACAAATATCAAAACTCATCTTTGTTGGAATTTTATAAGAGTCTTCCACTGACATAATTTGATAATTTGCATAAATTTGCTCGTGGTCGTTTTCTGTTTTTGGTACTACTTATTTGTGTGAGAAAACCTTCTCCAAAATGAAGTACACAAAAATGTTTACAGATCGAAATTAACTGATGAGCATCTTAAATCTCTTTTAATAATTGGTCAAGTAAAATTAGTCCACAACTACAAACTACTGTCAGTGGAAAATTCAATTACATAAATCTCCTTAGTATTTCATATGTCATTATGTTTGTTATAAGTTAATGATTATTTAAAATGAATAAAATGTTAGTTGGATTCATTTCAATAATTTGTTAGTTATTTAAAACTGAAGTTAAATTTTCTGCATATTTTACATGTCTTTACTCATTACAATTCTGTGTTTTTATCCAACTTATCACAAAAACAATAACAATAAGCCTACAAGCATTTTATGAGTTAGCGGAGTTAGCCCATGACCATATCAAGTAGTGTCATATTAATAATTATTCAACATAAAATTAAAATACTTCAGTAAACTAAATTTAATTTGCTATAAAAATTATTTGTTCTCTAAAAGGAGTTTTCAAGTATGCTAGCTCTCCGCGGGCCGGACAAAATCTGTCGGGCCGTAATTTGGAGACCCCTGCTATAAAGTATTACACAGAAAAGTAATGATGTCAAAATACTATTTTGTTTTTGGACAGCTACTAATAAAGGCGCGATAACGTAAAAATAGTGCTTTTTTCGTAAAGGCGTACTTCGGCCAACGACTAATAGTCGTTGTACTTCGGCCACCTTCGGCTTTGCTCGACAGATGACACATTCAATATGGCGTTTAAGTTTCTTGTTTTTTTTTGGGTTATTTTTTGTACAATTATTGAAATTTTAGTTTTGTAAGTACTTTAATAAATTAAAAGGTAAGATGAATAAAGTGACGGATATGATTCCTGATTATCATTTCACAAGTAAGTAAAAACTATGCTTGTACCATTCTATCGCCAATAATAAACACAAACCATGTTGGGCGCAGCTCTCGACTGCGTTTATGAATGAAATGCTTTCTCTATCTATGATGTCAGCTCATTGATTCAGACAATACAAATAAGCCTATTCTAACAAATACTTTTTGACGGACAATTTAAATTCATAAAAACTGCTTATATTTTTAATACTAGCAGGTAAAGGAAAAAATTGATTTATAAATTTGAGGTGGCAGGCGATTTTTAAAAAATATATAATTAATAGTAATTTTGTAATTAATATGAAAGATTTTATTGTTCTGCAATAATTAAATTAACTGTTTATTATTCTTTTCTCATTTGTGACTTATAAAATATTCCAATGTTTCCTCTTTTTGTCAAAAGAACCATTGAACAAAATTACTTATAATTAAAATACAGCGACCCACTATGTTCTAGTTAGTTCTTATTAAGAACTTCTGTGCAACTGCGGAATTGTCATTTATTCCAAAATCCTTTAGATGTAAGTTTAAGGTATTAAAAATGACACTAAACTAGTCTTTAAATGTTTTATTTCTTTTTTAATTATTTGTGAAAAATAAGAAGGTAATATGTAAAAACGCGAAAAGACTTAAAAAATACTTACAAAACCACTGACTCCAACAGTTGACTCAACAATACTGGTTTTGGTCTCAGTCTTGGTTTCTAAAAATTTCATTTCGTATAAATTTTCGGTTACTCTTTGGCAAAGGGACAGTGAGATTGCAAACCTCTATTCTCTAATCTTTATTTTTAATTAAAGTAGTGTCTTTGGTTTATGATTGGACACGCGATTTTTTTAAATAACCCCATTATTTTTTTAAAGATACGTACGGTCATTGTGAACTCCACTAAGTATGTAAGAATATTACGTGAGTTTCTGGCACTTCAGCTACAGAAATTTACTGGCTACAATCAGAACACGTAATTGCAATAAGAGGAAGCCACTTGCCACACTTCTAACGAGCCTCTGTCGATAGTTAAAGAAATTTTCTCGAGACAGCTGATTTCTAAGAGAGGCGACATTGCCTGGCCATCCAGGAGTCCCGATTTGATGCCAGAAGATATGATTTTATGATGCTATATGAAAAATTGTTGGTACAATCAGAAACCAAAGACATTTCTTCAATTAAGTATTAAAGTCAGAGAAAATGTTTGCAATCTCACTGTTTCTTTGCCGAAGAGTTATGGAAAATTTTCGTGCTCGTTTAAAAGAATGTCAAAGACGAAATGTTGGCCATTTACGTGACATTATCTTTAAAAAGGTAATTCCCGTCTATTGGCTAAGTTCTTAATACATAATTTTTAAGATAACTCATATGGTTTATTTTTTTATTATTTTTTTTAATTTTAACAAATACTTGGTCTTCCTTGTATTATACTTTAAAGACGAGCTTGTTTTACTAGATAGTGTTGGTATAAATAGGAATTTTAATGATCAACCTAAGTACATTTACAACGGAAAATAATCCTAATATACTTATAATGTCTACTTTCCGCACCATAAAACAAAAGATTAGAGCGTAATACCCTTTTTCTTGAAACCCTGGCTATATTTTAACTTAAACGTTTGTCTTTTAAATAGGTTTCATTATTTACCGCATTAACCTCTGAAGGCAAACTCAACAAACCTATTTAACCGTATAAAATCCTTTGGAAAGCACGGTTGGACTAATTGATTGGGGTAATTATTAGGGACATGGGCGCGAGAATAAATAATAATGGAAAAGTACCCAAGTTCGGCTTTTAAAATTTAATTGGGAACACAGTTTTCCAATACTTGAAGATGATCCTGTATCCTTAGCAAAAAAATATAAACCGTTAAATTTAAATTAAGGGGTAATACGTATACACCTAACCCTATTTATTTTGGTTGGATATACGAGATGGCAGGCACATTTGTTTTGATAATGAAAACGTAAAAAAACGTATTTTTTCTACTTTTTATCATAACTTTGTAAGTATTGGTCATAGAGAAAAAATATACAAAAGAGAATTTGTTGGAAATCGCTAAAAGCTTACGCTTGCTCCCAAATAACATTAAACAATAACACTAAAATCTTAAACTTTCATTGTCTTTACTCGTTAATTGATACACAACGTTTCGGTTACTGATACATCTTCAATAGTTATATATACTATCCGTTGTTCACCGAAGCCTGACCGTTTTTTTACGCAATGGCTGCAAAATATTTAGAATATCGATAATTGCTGTCTTGTATGGACAGGTAATAACGTAGAAGTCAAAGGTTTCTTAAAACATCTAAATTGCCTCCGACCTTATATCAAATTCACAATGTAGAAGGAGCAAAATTCGGCTCTACCTTTTCTCGACGGTCTGGTCAAACGAAATAATGGACATTTACAAACCTCGGTATACAGAAGACCTAGGCACACTGGACAATATTTACACTAAAATTGCTAATTGTAAATGGTAAGGAATACCTGCAAGAAAAAATAATTAATGTTACTACAGATCTTAAGTAAGAGACTGATTAAGGGAACAATTAAAAATATCAAAATAAGACAAAAAACGCTAACTTGGACAAAACTCCACAGGACCAAATATATATGACAATTCCGTATATTACAGGAACTTCGCAAAAGATCCACAAAATCGTATAATAGAATAAGTATAATATTAAAACGGCATTTAAATCCCAAACCACTCTAATGACTGTATCTACCAAATTCCCTGTGAATATGGTAGGAAATACATTGGAAATACAAAAAGTCCACTTGAAATTCAAGTTAAAGAATACAAAAAACATACAAAACAAGGTGAAAAAATGTCAAAGTTTGGGATTGCCGAACACGCAACGTCCAAACAACACCGCAATGGTCAGAAGCAAAAATTATTTATAAATCTAATGGAAGAAAAAAAATTGAAGATGCTGTAATAACTGTAAACGACCAAAAAGTTTTTAGAAAGCGAAGTATCGACATCGGTCAAACTTCGGTGAACAATGGATAGTATGTAAGTGGTAGCTTTTAAGAATACTTTTTAGTTATCACCTGAAAACGATTGGATATATATTACTTACCAAAACGTTGTGTATCAATTACCAAATAAAGATAACACAACATTGTCTAACACTTTCAAGGAAACGTATAGTCTGTCTCAAAGTATACCGTGTTAGCTCTTGCCTTCATTTATGGATTATACCTGCCGACAGCAATAAAACTGCGGATCGGTAGGTATTAAAGGACAGAACATTAGGGACGGACTTTAGTAATATAAAGATTTATAATTTATTGTTTATTTAGGTAAGTATAATCTTAAATTACATTAAAAAATTAAATATATTATGCAAAGTTTTAATACATTTATAACTGCATTATCTATACATAATTACATTTTTGATCTAAATATCTAAATCTTATTTTGTTTCACTATCAGAGTCATTATTGAGATTAATTACAATAGGATTTAGGTTGTTTTGGATAGAAATGTAAGAGTCTTTAATTTTTAAAATGTGCTGTAGTGAATTTTTCCAGCTCTCAACTGGTATGTTAGTAATTACATTTTTTATCAAATTTATAACACTGGGACTTAAAGTAGGTGTAACATTTTCTGCTCTGATCTTAGATTT
>JAHBCN010021541.1:0-14155 GCA_019359885.1 Listronotus oregonensis | reverse complement strand
AAAGGGACGAGTTTGTTTTTAAAAAAAATTGTTTGCCTGACGTCGCAGTCGTTATTACAATTGTCCTAAAATAATGTTCAAAGTTTGCTATTTTAAGACCGGGAGCTTTACCATTTAACATATGGAATATGAAAACGACTGAGGGGGATATTTTTTTGGCAGGACTTTTTTTATAAAGGACTTGTATAAAAATAAAAGCAACGTGTTTTAAAAAAAACCCCTTTAAATTAAAAAGAAAAGAATGAATTGTCTGCATATTCTTCTTCTATTTTTATTTAAGAATATGAAACTATTTTATTTTTAATTAGGTAGTTGAAGGTAAATGCTACAGGTTACAAAAAATTAATTTATAAGACTTTTTTGCGTAAAAATATGTTTAGAACTATTTTAGCTTGCTTTTAAAACTTTTTTGTTAATACGTATTTTAAAATATAATAAAAATTTTGCACTTTTGCGCTTTACGTTACTTTACTCAGGTTGGGTTTTTAACACTTTACTTACACGAAATTTTGCAGTAGCAAGCTAAATTTTTTAAATTTATCAAATTCTATAATTTTTTTTTTTATGAAATATTACTATATATTTCTATTAAAAAAAAACTTAATACCAAACTCTTTTTCATATTATTGTTATAAATATTTTACATGTGTTTAATTATGTTAAAATACTTAAACTCTTTGTACCTTTTCATTTTTTTTCGCCAACTAAAAATTTTAAATTGTACTAAAAACACTCAGGATGTTTTACAAATATATTTTGAAACTTTTGATAGATTGGACATATTTTAAATACAATCACAATATTTTTTATTGAAACTTTTTTCTATTTCTATATTTTACCACTTTTTTTGTAATAATTTATAATCTAGTCAAGAAGTGTGTTTACTGCGAAAAATAGTTAAAAGGCTTCAAAAAATATAAAAAGCAAAAAATGTTATACAATTATTTAGGCATTTTTTTAATGTACAATGTGGACAAAAGTTTAAACAATTCTGTTAATTAACAATTGTCTAACTTTTTAAAAAAAATAACTTTAGGTTAAATTTTCAACGGAAATAAATTCTTTCATATGTTATTAATATACCATTTTTTAAAAATTTTCAATAAATATTTAAACCCTAAAAAAAAATATTTAATGTGACGTACTCGGTTTTGACACCGAGCGCGCAATACCAAATGTCGCGCTAAGGCCCATTTTGAGCGTTAAATTAAAATAATAATAATGGACATAGAGCCCCGGGAAATTTTAGACTTTTTTATCGAAAATTTCCTTCTTTTCAAGGATCTTTTTTGCAATTTCCGCTATCTCTTATGGTTTTTGAGTTATCATTAAAAATCGAAATGACTTTTTTTATTTTGTTTTTTGTTAATAACAATTGCTATTTTTAATGATAGAAAAAATCCTCAAAACCCCCTTTTCAGATTTGCATTTCGCGTCGAATGAACTATCGCTCATATTTTTCGAAGCCTTTTAACTATTTTTTGCAGGAAACACACTTTTTAAATAGATTATTAGTAGTTTTAACACAGTTGTTTCTCAATTCTAAACTAGTTTGTTAATAATAAACTACTAAGCATAATAATTAAAAACGATACATTTATTTGGTATAGTAATTTACTAAAAAATATTTTGTATTACTTACTTTGTTAGCTTTCAAATATCAGTTAGGATAGTATATTTTTTTGCTATTAATTGTATATTGATTCCCAGTATATAAAGTATAAAACTACGATGCTTTTATGTTATTATTTCTTTAGATCTAGACTAGCTTTAATAATTGGTTTGTTATTTAAGCTTAGCAAATAATCTATATTAAGTCTAAAAGATTAACATTAAAATAGTTCCGTCAAGACTAATTAAATGGTGTAAGCCACTTGGGACGCATAATCCGCTTACTTAGCTAACTTCACGCTATTAACTTCTAATGGTGCCCCTGTAGCTACGCTTGGCTCATTGACCAACGTTCCGCCAACTGAAGTGGTTACAGTGCAGACGGACAACTTTATTCCCAACATAAGTGGCAACGCAAAAAGAGGCTTTTGGGGAGATTAAAACCACTGGCGTTTTTGGGGAAGCGAACCCTTGGAGCTGGGTTTTTTCCCGGAATAAAATTTTCAGGGGGTGCACTGAGATTTGACTTTGCCAATTTTGCAACACCAAACCTTTCCAAAAGGTCGCGCCCCCGATTAAATTTTCCTTCAATAAACCCAAGAAGGAAGTTTTTAAAAGGCGGTTGCACTGAGACCGTAAACGGGGGCCGGTTTATTAACGTACCAAACTGATTCTATTAATTTGGTCGTTTGCCCCCAAAAAAGCCTTTAAGAAAATTTTGCCAAAAATTATAAAGGCCTTTAAGTTTTTATTAAAAGGGAACTTTTTTTACCCGACTGTTTTTGTGAAAAAAGAAAAGGTAATTTAGGGCGTGTTACCCCCCAAAATGTTTAAAAATTTTTCTCAAAATTTTATTTATAATCAAAGACCTTTAAGTTTATTTATTTAAATACGAACATTAATTTTATAGCCACAGGACTAAGTTTACATGTGAAAATACAGTTTTTTTAATTACTTATTTTACGCGTTACCTTCTCGGTCAAACTGTTTACTCTATGACACTCATATTTTACTTTTTGTTATAAATCAAAGACTTTTAGGTTTATTTATTTAAATACGGCAATCAATTTTATAACTACAGGACCATGTTTACATGTCAAAATACAATTTTTTTTAAACAATTACTTATTTTACGCGTTACCTTCTCGCAACGTGGCTTTAACTAAACTGTTTACTCTATGACACTCATATTTTACTTTTTGTTGTAAATCAAAGACTTTTAAGTTTATTTATTTGAATACAGCAATCAATTTTATAACTACCGGACTAAGTTTACATGTCAAAATACAGTTTTTTTTAACAATTACTTATTTTACGCGTTACCTTCTCGGCAGGTGGCTTTAACCAAACTGTTTACTCTATGACACCCATATTTTACTTTTTGTTGTAAATCAAAGACTTTTAAATTTATTTATATAAATACGGCAATCAATTTAATAACTACAGGACTAAGTTTACATGTCAAAATACAGTTGTTTTTTTTTTCAGAATAATTACTTGTTTTAGGCATTACCTTCTCGGGAGGTGACTTTACCCAAACTATTTACTCTATGATACTCATTTTTTACTTTTTCTTGTAAGCAAAATATTACAGGTTTTTTTTTAATTTATTAGCATTTATTAAATTAGTTGCTTTAAAAATCATCTTTTTAAAACAGAACTATAACTATTTTTGCTCAAATTAAAATAATTGGACAAAACGACAGAGTAAATTGATTGCGATTAATTGCAGAAGTAAAATTAAGTCTTAAAAGTAATAAGAGCACCCAAAATTTAAGTGACAAATAAGCCAATGTCCTCCGAGATCTCTGCTATTTTTTGCAAAACTCCTTAAAGTATGACAATAAATCTATAGCAAAAAAGGTTAGTTAATGTAAAAAGTATATTTTCTATAATGTAAGTTGATATTATTTTTATAGGTCAATTTTTATTTGACTTCTGAATTTTATAACTACAGAACTAAGTTTACATATCAAAATACAGTTCTTTTTTAAAACAATTACTTTTTTACGCGTTGCCTTCTCGGAATGAGGCTTTAACCAAACTGTTTACTCTATGACACTCATATTTTACTTTTGTAAATCAAATAATTTTTACTACTTTTATTTAGTTAAATACAGCAACCGATTTTATAACTACAGAACTAAGTTTATATGTCAAAATACAGTTTTTTTTAACAATTATTTATTTTACGCTTTACGTTCTCGGCAGGTGGCTTTAACCAAACTGATTACTCTATGACACTCATTTTTTACTTTTTGTTGTCAACAAAATATTACATTTTTTTTTAAATTTAACTAGCATTCATTAAATTAATTGGGTCAAAATCATCTTTTTAAAACAGAAATTTGTTCAGTTTTGCCCAATTTGAAATTATTAGACAAAATAATAGAGTAAAGTGATTTGATGAAGTTAAATTAAATCTTAAAAGGGCTATTCTTTCGAAAACGCCCCTCTCCGATTTATTTGTAACCTTGCACAGGACTTGTTTATAGCATAAGAAACGTTGTTTAAAGTTTTTTTTAACGGCAATAGTGACATAAAAACAAATGAAAAAAAAAAACAATGTTTTTTTGTTTTGATTTTTTTTAAAAAAAATGATACATAATTTCCACGAAATTGTTATATTTAGAATAATTGTAGTTAAAAGAAATTTTAAAGTGCCCTTTTATTAATAAAATGTGGGTTTTAAAATTGTCGGATAGGTCTGTTGTCGTTTAGCTTCCATCGATCTAAAAAAAAAAAAATTACAAATAAAAAGAGCAAATTTTTTTTTATTAAATTTTAAAAAAATCTTAAAAATGCATTCTTGCAAAAAAATGCAGATTTTACAACTTGTCGTAATACACAAATTACAAAAAAAATATAAATTTTTAAATAGGGTAATTATTTGGAAGTGGGGTCCACCCCATTTTTGGCTATAAAAATCGAAAAATTGAAATATCAGACTTTTTTTTCATTTTTTTCAACGGCGCTTTTATGATAAAAAATATTTGCAATTTAACGAGAAAAACCTAACCAGAACTAGGTAATAGTTTGGAACTTGTTGTTTATTAGTTCTGGTTAATTTTTTCTATAAAAAAAACTTCATTTCTGTTAAACGAAAAAAACAACTTTAATAATAACACATTGATGTATAACAAAACTCCCAGGTTACCCAGACATAAATAGAAAACATGTTTTTTTTTTATTTATATTTCTGTACAATAAAAAAATATTTTAAAAAGTCAATGCCAACTGGGGCGAATTACCCAATTTTTGTTACATTGCCGAAAGCCCAAAAAATTAATCGTTATTGATCTGGTAATTCTTTGTGGTTAAAAGGGTCTATTTTCAGATAACAAGCACCTATTTTTATAATAATAAGTTATTTTTTTCTGCTTCCTAAAATTAAAACAAAAACACATTGAAATTTTTTAAATTTTTTCAAATAATATATTTTTAAATTTTGTACAGCCTTATTATAATATTACAAAATCTTCTTAAGCTATTATTTTTAAAGACTGTTAAGAAAAAATGTTTTTAAAAAATTTTAAATTTTTTCATATTATTTTTTAAAATTTAGTAAAAAAAACGAATAAAAAGAAAAAATAGGAAAATTCTTTTTTTTAAATAAACCCCTTTTAATTTGCGCTAAAACAAAGATCTTTTTTTTTTTGTTTAAAAAAAAATTAAAATTTTTTATCCTTTTTTAAATATTTGTTAAAAATATTTAAAAAAAATCTTTAGTTCAAGAAATTGAAAAAATAATTTTTGGATATTTTTTCTAAGGAAATTTTAACTTTTTTTTGAACTGCACTAACTTTTTAAAATTTTAAAAACCGGGATTTAAACTTAATAAAACAAAAAAAATTTATTTAAAAATTTTTTACTAATTTTACCTTTAAATTTATTTTGAAAAAAATAGGCCATAAATGTTGGAAATGCGGTTTTGCACAGGATAAAAAATTTTTTAAATAAAATTTTTTTCAAAATCTTCCTTCAAAGGGAATTTTAATCACAAAAAAAAATTATGGGCCCAAGAAAATTACCAAATTCAAAATAAATTTTTTTTTTTTGCTTTTTGATACTAATATGTTTTTTTTTATTTTTTTATTTTAATTTTAAAATTTTAAAAAAAATTTACCAAATATTAATTTTTATTTTTGAAATAAAAAAAAAAAATTTTCTTTACCATAAATAAGGTTTTCCTTTAAAAATTGAATTGTATTTTTTTAAATTTTTTATTGCGAATTTTTTTACTGAAAAAAAAATAATTAAAAAAAACCTAAAAATTTTTTATAAAAATTTTTTCTGCTTTAAAAAAAAAACCCAAAATTTAAATAAATAAAGGGCCCCTCATTATCTTAATAAATATGATACACAAATCTTCTTAAGGTATTAAATATAAATACTGTTAAGGATATATATTAACTCGAGGATTTTACTATACGAAGTTTGTCGTTTAAAGGTTTTTTCTGAGTACATACTTCAGTTTAAATTTCCCAAAGTTCGATTTGAAATCTATCGTTGACGTGCTTACGGAGAAAGTTCTAAAAGGAAAGCTAATAAGTAGTTCTCCGCGTTCTTTAATTCTTTTTTCTAATGTAATCTCATTCGTTTTGGAACTGATCTCGAGTGATCGGGGATTTATCAAATAAACACATTTCGTTTAAACCGCTTTAGTGAAGACTGTTAGGGCACTGTAAATAAAAGACCTTAATTTTTCTATTTAATCGTTTAAAATCAGAAAGATTTAAAAAAATTAAGTAAGTACTTTGACCTTCAATACATACAATTTAAAAAAGTGTCTTATGTATTTATTCGATAAACTGTATCATATATATGCAGGGTGTCCCAGAATATGTCGGCAATCTTTTGGAATCTAATAGAAAACCTAAAAATATTTTGACAAGTTCCCATAAACTTTTTTCCTATGACCCTTCCCTATGGAGATACAGTTACCTAACGGACGCCCCTGGAAATTGTTTTTGTTTAAATAACTTTTAAAATACTAGGCGTAATTTAATATTTTTTTATATGATGTTTACTAGATAAGTCTTCTTAAAACAAACTTATTAAATCATATTTGGCTTATTTAGTTTGCCAAGGACGGATTAGCTCTTACACAATAATAGCAATTTTTTTGCCCCTGTATGATAAAGGCCCAACAATATTATTTTTGGATAGCTGTAACCTTAAATTTAAAAAATGTATTCCTGATTGACATCGATAAAATTAACTGTTTACGAGAAATAAAATATCATGGTTGGTATTTTTTTACATTATACAGGGTGTTTTCTAATTACGTCAATATTTAGGGAAGCAAATTTTCGGGTCCATTTTAAGAAAAAAACTTCATATAAACGTATGTCCTAAACGTCTTAACTTTTAAGATACAGAGTGGTAAAATTTTCAAAAATAAATTATTTATTATTAATATCTGTAATATCACTTTAGATATTTTAATAAAATTTGGCATAAATGGACTATGTATTAAGAAGCATTTTTTAGTGTACCATATATTTTTTATTTCCACCAGTGGCGTTCGTACAGAATTTGATCTGCCTATTTTGGCAAATAAAAAAAAATGTGGTACACCATTAGAAAACACCCTGTAGGTATAATGTAAAAAAATTACCAATCATAATATTTTATTTCTCGTAAACAGTTGATTTTATCGAGGTCAATCAAGAACACCTTTTTTTTAGTTTAAGGTTAAAGTATCTAAAAATAATACTGTTAAGCCTTTATCATACAGGATGTTAAAAAAATTTCTATTATTGTGTCAGAGCTAGTCCATCCCTGGCAAACTAAATAAGCAAAATATTATTTGATAGGTTTATTTTAGGAAGACTAATCTAGTAACCATCATATTAAAAATATATATTAAATAACGCCTAGTATTTTAAAAGTTATCAAAAAAAAAACGGAGCGTCTGTTATGTACCTGTATCTCCGTAGGGAAGGCTCGTAGGAAAACAGTTTATGGGAACTTGTCATAATATTTTTAGATTTTCTATTAGATTCCAAGAGATTGCCCACATATACTGGAACACCCTGTTTATCAAATTTAAGTATTAGGCATTTTATTTTGATCACTTATAAAAAAAGTACGTAGATTTGTATTGTAAATTTTTAATTATTTTTGACTTTTTTAAATAGCTGCTATTTAAAACTAAATTAAAATTAATGGATCAGCCACGTTTAGCAGTATTGTATTTAACTAACAGAAGGTCGAAGTTTAAATCCAAAAGGGTCCGTCCTTTTTTGTTTCATTTGTAGTGTTTTAATAGGGATGGAAGTAAAACCGTGCAAGGGCGAAAAACCTGTAACGGACCCCACCACGGGACGGGAGCTAGATTGTGGTAACGGCCCTTTTAGGCAGGATTGTCCTTCTGGCACTTACTGCCATCAGACTACTCGTTTTTCAAGGTGTTGCCGCAAAGGTAAATTGAATTGTTTTAATTTAATTAATTTTTAACCAACAGTTTACTTTTACTCGTTCTCTATTTTATTTTATTGATTTACTAAAAGTAAAATTTAAAAAAAATGCCTCTTTGCAAAACTTTTGCTTTAAAAAGAAGTTGCCAAAATATATATTTTTTTTAAATTTACATTTAAAAATAAACACATTACATCTATAAGAAAGTGTTTCTCTACTAATCTGTATCCCAAATTAGACCCCTTTTTAAAATATTGTTCTTATGTCTGGGTTATAGGGTCACCTAGAACTCTTAGCACTTTAATTCTATTTAAAGGAGAGCTATTCGTCCAAATACTAATCCCACGCTTACAGGAAAGCTTTCTTTCCTTGCCCAAACACGGCTGTAGTGGATCTTTCGCTCTTTTTTACAGCTTCTGCACAACAACAAAGCAACATGTAGTGTCATGTTTAAGCATTTTTATTCTTTTCGTCATTTCTAAAGTGTCCAGACTATAGAACCTACTGCCCGCAGAAGTTTTTCCTTCTTCTTCCAGTCTCCAAATATTTAAGTCCCGTGTAAACAAACTCCCTTGCACCACACTTAAGACACCCACGGTACGTTAGTATTTAGGCCTTTGGCCTTCGTGGACTGTCCCAAGAGCTAAAGATTTTCAAATTTCTTTTAGGTTTTAGTGCTAATAAGAAGAGAATTAATTTTTAGTGTTAGGTGTTCTACATAAAATTAACTTAATATTTTATGTAAAATACAGGGTGATTCATAAAGAAATGTCAATACTTCAGTACCTAGTTAGGGACCAAAAACAAACATAAAAGTCCCTACAAATATGGGTCCGCAAGGCCTTCGTTTCCGAAAGACAGGGTGTTAAAATTTATATTTATTTTTTTCCATTTTTTTAATAAAATTATAAAACCTAGCTAATGTTTTGCTAAACGTAATTTAAAAACAATAATTTTATTGAAAATTAAAATACATATTGTTTAGTTGTACATTTGTTTTTTTTTTTATTTTGCTACAATAAAATCAGATGCGTAGTAATTTTTTTTTAAATCCAAATATCTTAAAAACGGTTGCTTATATTAACTTTTAACAGGTATACCTTTTTGACGTAAAAATAACAAAACAATTATTTAATTTACTTAAAAATGTAATACAGGACCGTACCAAAAAGTTGTGATTGTTCAAAATAGAAAAAACACGTGTAGGTGGCACCCCCTACAAGGAAGAGCCATACTAAGATTAGGTTCGAATCCGTCATACCAAAAAACCCCCGGATATCAATTTGTACTCCAATATTTACATAATTATGGATTTTATTTAAAAAATAGAAAAATTAAATAAAAACTTTAACACCCTGTATTTCGAAAACTAAGGCCTTGCGGGCACATATTTGAATAGACTTTTATGTTTATTTTTGGACCCTGACTACTTACCTGAAGTATTGACATTCCTTATGAATCACCTTGTATCTCTAACTCTAGCATTAAAAGAAAAATCTAATTCTAACTTAATATTTAGCAGTCTATTAATCGTGGGACATCCTTGATTATAAAAGTTATATAAAACATAAAAAAAAGTAAACAGATATAAAATTAATTAAATTAAGGCCAATATACAAGATACTAAGGAAATATCACCAACAAAAGAGTCCTTTATGTTATTTTTTCAGTTCTAAATATCACAATAAACAACCTTGAAGCATTTTGAAAATAAAGCTCTCTATAAAAATCTGTCTATACAAATTTACTTTAAAATTTTCAATTTCAATTTCTGGAGAGCGAAATTCCAGTACGTACATATTTTACCTTTCTTCTAAGAGGCATTGTGTACTTTATTTAGGGAACTACTAACAAAACAGTAAGCTACACTAGGGGAAGCTTGGGTACTTGAACACTTAGGGTTAGCAGCAGAATTCGATTATGTCTTGTTAAAGAGCCTGTATTTAAAAGTATACACTAACAATAGTTTTTTGGTGTATTTTAATTGGCTAGTTAATGTAAAAAGTATATTTTCTGTAATCTTAATTAATTTTATTTTTAAGACACTCAAAATATTTTTCTAATTTACATTATAAATTATAGGTATATAGTAGCAGACAAAAACTTTAATTTTAATTTCTAGTACAGTTACAGAAGCACAAAAAAATCCTTGAAAAATCTAAATATAAACTTTAAAAAACAAAAGTCAGTCTTTTTGTAGGTAAAGGATAATCATAGACACTTTATAAATAAAAATATTGGTATTTTAACTTTGCAGAGTAGTTCTTTTTTAGATATTTTACGCAAACATGTTTTTTTGCCACGGCCGTAAATAAAAACACAGAATAGAATTCATTGTATATGTATCGTTGTTTTTTATTTTATTTTCTACCCAATCTTCAGTATTTAAAAATGTTTTCTAATATAATAATATTTAGGGGGTTCTCTGGTTTGACGGTCTGATTTTTATTTGTGAGAACCAATGAAGAGATAGCACTTTGGGGTTTTATTATTTATTTATAAGTGTTTCAAGGGTATACACATAAATTTTTAGCTAAAAATATTCATAAGAACCAAAGTTATAGCGCTCTGAAGACACCTGCTTGGAGAGAGAGGCAAGGTGGGCAACATACAGACTCTATCAAGCGGTCAGTAACAAACCGCAAGCGTGTCATATGGAGAGCACCAGTCTCCTCAGGAATGTCCTGACCTGTGACAGACTGGGAATGCTCTCAGACATAATGCCTAGATCAACCAATTACAACCTGCCCTACAGTGTAGTCTACCCACAAAGGGAGGACTGGAGTCGAAAAACGACCGACCTGCTCTGGGCTGACATCTGTTGGTACACCGATGATTCCAAAACCAAGGACGGTGTTGGAGCTGGAATATATGGACAGAGGCCGAGGGCAGAGTTTTCCTTTAGCCTGGACACTCTCGCAACCATATTTCAAGCGGAGGTATTTGCTATTGAGATGTGTGCTAGATCGCTGGTTGATCGGCATTGCACACGTAAGACAATTAAAATATTCTCCGATAGTCAAGCAGCTCTTAAGGTTCTTGAATCCAGCCGGTGCAATTCGAAAACCGTCTGGAATTGCAAGGATGCGCTGACCAAACTGGGTCAAGACAATAAGGTGTAACCTTACTGTGGATATCTGGACACACCGGCCTAGAGGGTAATGAATCCAAAGAGACAAAATTCACAGGGCCGGAACCGGTCATCGGTATATCTTATGGAACGGCCAAGCAGTTCATATCATCTTGGACACAAAGAGAAAATCTTCGGTACTGGCATGGACTTCCGGGTCTCAGACACTCGAAGGCCTTCATAAGCCCACCGAACCAACAATGTACTGTCAAACTACTGGAGCAATCAAGGGTACAGCTTAAAACTCTAGTGGGAGTACACGGGACACTGCAGATTAAAGTACCAATGCACAGGATCGGCCTAGCGGAAGACGCCGAGTACCGCAGTGCATGGAGTGAAGGAGGGTGTTCGTGCCCAGCACTGGAACGACCAAGATTCGCAATCCTCGGCAATGACACCTTGTGTCCGGGGGAGGTGAAAGATCTCTCTCCCAACAAGATCATCAGATTTATTAGAAGTCTGGACCTGGTGCGAGAAATATAAAAAGGTGTAAACCACAATAGAACGATCGGTCACGGTGGAAGGGTGTTATACCTACTCACTTTAAACCTACCTACCTACACCTGCCTCAAAAAAATGGACCCTCACTTCCTCCACAAAATCAGCTGATTGGCTTATTTAAAACTAAAAAATTGGCGGCGTTTTAATCTGTAAGCCTAAATGCACGGAATGGATTATTATAAAAAAAAAATTTTGGAAAATTGGATTTTTTACAAACTCCGGAACAAAAAATTTCAAATTTCATGTATTTTTTTGTCAATTTTTTGTTAAAAAAAATTAAAGTATTTTTAATTTTGCGGTGATAATAGGCCATTCCGTGCGTCTGTGTGTGCTGAATGAACCCTACAAATTTGAAGTAAATCGGCCAAGCCGTTTTCGAGATATGATGGAGGACAGTTTGAAAAACATAGTTTTGCGAAAAACGTATTTGCAGTTTTAAGTACAGTTACAACTATAACAATCCTAACTTACCCTTAATCCGCGATACCAAGATTAAAACAAATTTTACAACGTAAAAAACTTCACCAATTTTTTGCTGAACTTGTTTGTACTTGTAAAAGCAAACATTTGTATGAAGGCCCTCAGGTATCAAGCCGATAGAACACAATCAGCCTTTAAGCGCTCCCAACACCTGCCTCTTTTAACTGCTCTATCTTTATAATGGCTTCGAATTTTGAAAAATCAATTTACGACCATATTCTAGACATATTAAGGAAACAGTTTATACCTATCAAACCAGAGAACCCCTTTAAGAAAAAACATTAAGATTGTTTAAACTTAAAATCTACTAGTTATTTTTTTTTAATTTTTACCGGTTGTGCCCAAGTTTCCCCTAGAAATGAAAGATAGCCGAGGTAAATGAATATCTGTTAAGTATCTCGAAATTGAAATATCCCGTCTGGAGACAAAGTCGCTAATTTAAAAACCCCTTCTGAAAACTTGTTTTAATTAGCTAGTTCTCCGAAGAATCACTTGTTTAGAAAGATTAATAATTTGTGATGCCGTCGACAAGCTTAGTGGAAAAAGTTTCAAGGAAGTTTTTATTAAAATATCCCGAGCCTGGTTTAAAGTTACATTTAATACGAAAACTTTTTTCCAAAAACTTGGCCCCGTTTCAGGCAGAGTATTAATAACGCTTTTATACCGAGGTTAACAAAGTACGGACATTTTTAGACAAAAACTTCATCGAGAAAAAGAGTTGCGAAGACAGCTGGTTCGGATGCTGTCCGGATGGTAAAAATCCTGCACAGGGCCAGAATTTTGCAGGATGCCCATTATCCTGCGGCTGTAACAAACTTGGCGCTTACTCCGAATACTGTGATGCAAAAACTAATAAATGTAAATGCAAACCCGGAGTGGGCGGAGACAAATGTGATCGGTGCGAACCTGGATTCTGGGGACTTCCGAAAATATCTTCCGGATTTAAAGGATGTTTACGTAAGAGTTTTCTTTTTTTCGTTTCTTTAATTTACTTTCAGGACCTAATAAACCCTCCCGAAATATGCTTTATCGATTTCCTTTAGAAGTATGTTTAAAATGGCCAGTAAAGCATTTTTCACATTTTTTATTGCTTTGATACATGTATTTATTATCTTTAACCTATTGTTAAAAGTTCTTTTATACAGGGTGTCCCAGAAGTAATGGGACACAGAGCAACAGCAGATTCCTTAGATCAACATAATGCAATTAACGTAAACTTGCCTTATCCAAAAGTTGATAATAACTTAGATACAGGGTGTCAAACTTTTAATTTTGTTTGTATTGTTCGTTTTTTCGTAATAATTTCTTAACGAAATGACATAGCGGTACAAAATTCGAGATTTAGAGGTTTTTTAAGACGAGAAATTTAAATTTGTTCATACTTTAGATGTTGCTGGTAGAGGGCGCCAGCTACGGCCTACCCCACTTCTTTTGGATGGCATAACTTTTTTTAAGCTTAAGATATTGACTCGTTTCTTTAAAAAGAAGTTACTTTAATTAAGGCTGATTTTGGGTGGGGTTAGAGGGGTTTTTGGGTTTTGTTCCCGTGGAGACTTTTGATCACGTGGTAAATACTATTACTTTGAAATATTTGAAAAAAATTAACCAAAAACCATGTTCCATAGAAAAATTCCAGGGTCCTATGCATTTATCTCGAAAACAGTTGCTCCTAGAGACCTAAATAAAGTATACCTTTTTAACGCTAAGGTAATAATAGTAAGTTCTTTTTTAATAAACAAGTCAATACACTAAGCTTAAAAAAAGTTATGCCATCTAAAACAATTGGGGTAGGAAGTAGCTGGCGCCCTCTACCAGCAACATCAAAAGTAGGGATGAATTTGAATTTCTTGCCTTAAAAAAACCCAAATCCCCCATTTTGTACTGCCATGTCATTTAGTTAAGAAATTATTACAAAAAAAAGAAAACTAAATTAAAAGTTTGACACCCTGTATCTTAGTTATTATCAACTTTGGAATACGGCAAGTTTACGTTAATTGCATTATTTTGACC
>JAHBCN010021540.1:0-14037 GCA_019359885.1 Listronotus oregonensis | reverse complement strand
TTTGGGATCATATGAACCAATCTGTTTTTACCTCATTTTTTTTCACCCTTTAGCCCGCAACCATAAAATTATTTGAAAAACGTTACTTTTTTTATTTTTAATGGTTTACATAGGTTTTTTGGGGCATTAAATTCGAATATAATATTAGAAATTACGTTTAAAGGCTTAAAAGGGCTGAATACACCCTTTCTTACCCCCTACACCCCCTAAAACACACATTTTGCTAAAAAAAAGTTATTCCCTATTTTTAAAGAGTACATATAGATTTTTTCGACCACTAAATTCAAATATGATATTATAAATAACATTTGTGGGCTTAAAAGGGCTGATTGCACCCTTTTTTACACCCTCCCCTAAAAAATACATTTCGCTAAAAAAAGTTTTTTCCCATTTTTAATTGTAGATCTAGGTTTTTGGGCCACTAAATTTTAATATAAAATCATAAATTACATTTAAATACTTAGAAGGGTAAATTTAATTTAACCTTTTTTACCCCCTACACCCCTAAAAGATAAATGTTTTTCCCCATTTTTAATGGGACATACAGGTTTTTGGGCCACTGAATTCAAATATAATATTAGAAATTACATTTAAGGGCTTGGAAGCGCTGAATTCACCCTTTTTTACCCTCTTTATTTTTAAAACATATATTTCGCTAAAAAAAAGTTTTTTCTCCCTTTTTAATGGGACATAGGTTTTTGGGCCACTAAATTTAAATTTGAAGTAAGATATTATTATAAGAGACGTTAACTGCCTCCATTTTCCTCCCTCTTACCCCCTAAATTTATTGGATCAATGAATTTAAACCTCGCCCAAAAAACCTATATGTGCAATTTAAAAATGGGGAAAAACTTTTTTAGCGAAATGTATGTTTTAGAGCTGTAGGGGGTAAAAAAGGGTGAATTAAAACCTTCTTAGCCCTTAAATGTAATTTCTTATATTATATTTGAATTCAGTGATCCAAAAAACATATATTTTATGTATTATTAAAAATGTAAAAAAAAATATTTTTTTTGGCGAAATTTGTGTTTTTAGAGTTTAGGGGGTAAAAAGGGTTAATTTAGCCTTTCTCAGCCCTCAAATGTAATATCTAATATAATATTCGAATTTAGTGGCCTAAAAAACCTATATGTACCAATAAAAATGGGGAAAAACTTTTTTTTAGTGAATTCTATGATTTAGGAGTGTAGGTGGTAAAAAAGGGTAAATTCAGCCCTTCTCAGCCCTCAAATGTAATTTCTATTATCATATTCGAATTAAGTCACCAAAAAAAACCTATATGTACTATAAAAAAGGAAAAAAACCTTTTTTTAACGTTTTAGGGGTGTAGGGGGCAAAAAAGGGTAAATTTAGGCCTTTTAAGGTCTCAAATGTAAATTCTTGTATTATATTTAAGTTTATTGGCTCAAAAAACCATTAAAAATGAAAAATGAAACGTTTTTTTAAATATATTTATGCTTGGGGGGTAAAAAGGGTGAAAAAATGGGGTAAAAAACACCCCCTTCCGTAGAATCCAATATCCCTTTTCGACACTTTGTAGTTGATTTGTTTCTAAAGAGCATGCAAAAGGTTTCGTCTCGATTCATGTATTTCCAAAATCATTTCTAGATTTAAAGTGTTTTTTAACAGATTTACCCGTGTAAAAACTAAAACCCCTAACCACCAAAAAACTCATACTATCTACCAAATTCCATGTAACGACTGTCCTAGTGTCTATATTGGCCAAACAACACAATATCTTAAAAATCGATTAAATGGACATAAATATGATAAGAAAAATAAAACAGCTTTAACTAAACACGAAAATGAAGCAAAACATACTTTTAATTCTCAGGACACAAAAATTTTAAAAACAGAACCAAATCAAAAAAAAAAAAGAATTTCTAGAAATGCTTTTCATTAAAAAACATGAAAACTCTATAAATGATAAAAACAGATATTAAAAAAAAACCTAAGCCAATATTACTACAACGCATTAATTAATTTTAGTTTTATTCATCATGCAAAAATTATTTTTCTCACTCTCCTCACACTCAAATAATATAAAAAAAACTTTTCTTTAAAAATAACCATTTTCATATTTAATCTTGTAGCAAAAAAAACGACAAGACTATCCTTTATATTTTATAAAACTTTTTTAACATTAATTACAAATTAAAAAAAAAAAAAATGTTTTGGACTCTTATCTTGTCTCAAGATAGGGAAAGGAAACTGCAAACCCGTTTCAGTATAAATAAATATTTTAATTGTGCATGTCCTAAAGATTTTAAAATGTTTGTAGGCGTATGGTATATAGTGTTTTGAAGTTTTTATTATTAATGGACAGATTTCCTTCTAGGGTAAGCCAAAAACATAATTTATATTGAAAATTGTAAAGTCTTTTTTGAACACACAATCGCAAGTGTACCGAAGAACCATTAAAAATATATATATCTGATCCACTACTCTTAAGACAAGTAATAAATTAACAACATTATTTACGTCGGTTATCTATTGATTTTCTAGTTGTGTTTCAGTTTGTTTTAGCATGATTTGGGAAGGTCACTTCTAAAAAATTTTCAAAACACGGCTCATATAAATTTAATTGTTTAAATCATTCTTTGGTACCGTGTATACAGTGTTATCCCTTTTTTTTAATTTTAACAAAATAGGTGAAAAAAGAGAAATTTCCCTTTTAAAAATATTCAGTAATAATTTTATTGTCATTTTTATCTGCTCTACTTTATATGACAAGATTTAAGTTTGGTGATTTACAACCAGAAACAATGCATTACTTTGAAATACTTTTTAAATATGTTTTTAAAAGTTTTGCAATCTGTTTTGAGTACCTATGTACAAAAAAAACTGGAATGAACTTTTTTTAAAAATTTTGTACTTGGAAACAAAATTAAATATACGGAAAATTAGGACTACAGCCACAAAAAAGGTGTTTTTGTCGCTTTAAAATGTTTTACCTACTTCATTTATGGATATAATATTTTTATGTATAAAAGAAAATAAATCTATACAGATTATTTACTACGTATTCGAGCAATTCTTTTTCTACTATTTTTATATACTGTCGTTCGCTATTTCCTGTGTGGGCTCCCAACTGGC
This sequence comes from Listronotus oregonensis, assembly GCA_019359885.1. NCBI lineage: Eukaryota > Metazoa > Arthropoda > Insecta > Coleoptera > Curculionidae > Listronotus > Listronotus oregonensis. The sequence goes on along the minus strand of JAHBCN010021540.1, from coordinate 10,941 downwards.
TTTATTTGTGGGGACCAAAAAGGGATGTTATAAAGAAAGGTGCTTATTTTTTTTAACATAATAAATTAAAGTTAGTAATATTAAAAATAAATAACCATACAATTACCCAAATATTTTAATTAGTTTTTTTTTTAAAATTTTTAAAAATCCCAAAACGGTAACGCTGTTAGTAGTAAAAAAAAAGGCGGTTTCTGAATAACATTTCATTTGTGCTTTAAAAAAAAATATTTTTTATGTAAAAACCAATTAGTAAACTCTTGTAGCTCGGGTTGAGCGGGGGGGAGTGCGATCTCCACTGCTATGGAACCTTGTCATGGACGACATACTAAATGTCCTTCAACTTGAAGGGCATCCCAAAATTGGGGTACCAGACGATCCGTCATTATGGCCTAAGAAAAAATTTTAAAAACACTGTTATATAAAGTGCAACAGGCCCCAAACGCAGTTACCCAAATGGACGGTAAAGAAGGGGCTAAACATAAACCCCCCAACTCAGCCATAGTTGCCTTCACCAAGAGAAAAAATCTAGAGGGCTTTGGACCCCCGACCCTACAAGGTGAAGCAATCAAGATTGTGTGGAGGTAAAATATATGGGTTCATTCTAGACTCTAAACTTACCCGGAACCAACATCTTCAGAAAATAAGAAAGAAAGCGGAGATGACTCTTATGAAACAGACCGGGTCATGGGGGAAACATGGGGCCTTAAAAAACATGGTTTTTTTGGTTATACACCATGGTGGTAAGGCCTATGATAACATACGCATCACTGGTATGGTGGACAAAAATGTACAAAGAATGCGTTACAAAACTGGCCAAGGTAAACAGCGACATGGAGGTCTCTTAGACCTTCCACCATTTCCTCATAATTATGGGAGAGGCAAGAATGAGCTACTTCTGACTGCAGCAGAAAAAAACTGGTGTCTACGCTAGTTTGGGAACAACAACATAAAAAAAACAGGTTGGCGACAACATTCTGGGCGAGAAAACAGACCAGAATTCCCCCAAAACTTATTTAACCAAAACTTCGGGGTAAAAAATTTCCCGCTCGAAGTAAATGGCAGCAACCCCATCTCCCCCGGGAGGGTTTGGGGAATTTTCTGGTATACGAATGGTTCCAAAAAACAAGAACGGAACTGGAGCGAGCGTGTACTTAAAAGAAGAATTCACAATTCTCCATTCCCTGGGGAAAACACAGTTCTGAATTTCAAACAGAAATATATGCTATATACACTGTGCAAACGAAAATAATAAAGGGGTTGAAAAATAAGCGGATCTGCATAATAACAGACAGCCAAGCCTCACTATGGGCCTTTGCAAACCCCCAAAGGTAACGTCCGTGACAAAAAACTGAAAGTCCTGGGAGAACGCAACAGGTGACTCTCCTGTGGGTTCCAGGACATTCGGGAATAGAACGCAACGAAAAAGCGGATGAGCTTTTGTGCTTGGAGTGACCAAAACCCAGCACGAGGGCAAACCAGGGAATGAATCCGGAACAAACATGAGGAATACTGGGGAAACCTTAGTAGAATTAGACATGGAAAAAGCTTATAAGGGCCCATCCAAATGAACGAAGGAAGAATTGCTTAGACAAAGTAAAAAAAGACTTCGTACAACAGTAGTTAGTTACTAACAGGGCACGATAACCTAAGAGGACACCTACACAAGATAGGCTTATACAATGGAGACCCAAATTGCAGATGTGCGACGAGGGAAAAGAAAGACTACCATATCCTGTGCGAATGTAAAGCATTGAATCACAAACGACAGGTATTATTTGGGAAATAGGAAATGAGCCCACAGAAATATATCAACTAGCCAGTCTCGGGGTTATACAGACTTGTAGAAGGAACAAGACTAATGGGAGGATTGGTATAAGAGATAATGGGAGATTAGGCACAAAAAGCCCAAGAGGCTGCGCTGCCTCCGGTTGTGATTTAAGACAGCTCCCAGAAAAGAAGAAGAGGAAGAAACTTTTATTTAGTATAGTAGTAAGGTATGTACTGGCAAAAAATCATTTTTATTTAATAAAACCAAATTTAAAACATTTTTTAGACTAATAGTATTTTAAATCCATCACATATTTTTGACAAGTGTAACATTTTTCATCCCCAACACATAATGTTTAAAATGTTAATTTTAACAAAAAATTTTTGACGTAGATCATATTTCTTTCCGATACAATTTAAAAAATAATAATAATAAAAGATGTGATTATTGACACTATGTTATTTCTGACTGGTATGTGATTGTTTAGCTGACGATGACGGTGGGATTGATTTTATGACTTAACGGTTTCACAACCAGAAAGTGGGGAAAAAATGCATAGATTCATTATTTTGGGGTGGAGTTGGGGGGGGGAAGGGGGTTTTCTAATATTGGGTCAAAGAAGGTAAAAGGTCAAGGTCAAGGAAAAGTCACATGACTGGTTTTTTGGTTGGTGGGGGGAAGATTGGGGGAAAGGGGGAAGAGGAGTAGTTAAATGTTGGGGGAAGTCAGGTTTTGGGATAGCTTTTTCGGGTTTCGTTTTACGAACGATTCTTGAACTATCCGAGAACGGCCCAGAACTGTATGCGCGGTAGTTAAATATTTAATGTTCTCTGACAGTTCCAGGATTATCAAAACTTTAAAATCTGGGGAACGCAATCATAACCCACCGATACCGACTTCAAAACTGCCCCAAATTTTCCTAAAAAACCCCGGAACTCAAATTAAAAAGTCCAAAACCAGTTCTTTAAAACCCGAACAGGCAATTTTGAACTGCGCAAGCGCCGGACGGTTCTAGAACAGAATTTACCGAACCCGAAAAAAACGGGATAATGACTGTGGGGTGGCTAAGTATTAAATTTTTATTATCCATTGATCAGTAAAAATCATCCTTGATTTTTTGGAGGTGATTGATCCCTCTTGAGTCTTTTGATCAGCTTGTTGAGAACTACCAATTTACAAAATATAAAAAAAAATGGCGGGTCCCTAATATGGGGATTTTGACAAATAAAACTCTTAACCAAAGGTTATAAAAAAAATTTTCCCTTTTTTTATGATTATACCGTTTAAAGTAATACCTTTTTTTTTACGTTTATCTGTATTTTTTTTTTTAAAAGTATTAAGTCTATCCCTAAAAATATTAATTTTATACTAATTGCAAGGTTTTTTATTAATATTTCTTTCTTGAAAAATAGGTTTTTCCCAAAAAGGTTAAATCAAGAATTATTAATAACCATTTTACTTTTTTTATAGCGATTAACATATATTTAATAATCGATAAAAAAAACAACAAATTTTTCCCATGTTGTAACACCCAGTCTATAATTGTTAGTGTAACGGGAAAATTTCAGTCCAAAATTTGTTTGAGGGAAAAAAGTTTCAGTAAATTTGAGCTTTTTTAAAACCTTTTTTCTGGTATGCAGCGCTATTTACTTTGTACCAGTCTTTTGATTTAAAGAAAATATCATCGACGTCCCCCGTACTCCCGAAGAACTCTTCCAGCCTCCTAACCTCATTGTTTCTCGGAACTACCCCCCCGCATAAAGAAGGGTTTTGCCGCTGTACGTCTTAAACAATGACCTGTGGACGCCTTAGCATCGGGTTTAAACCCAAATATGTAGCAATCTTAGGGGGGAAAAATTTTCCCTTAAAAATTGTTTTTTTACCTATAGGCTGCACAGTACATCGTTCATTACGATAGCAAAAAAAAACCTATCAATAGGTGGGTGCACTTTTAGGTCGCAAAGAATATAGCCCCGAATTAACTTTGTTGGCACATTTCACTATCATCAAAAACCAAAAAAGCCCTTGCTTGCCCTTTTTTACTTTGTGGAATGCTGACCCATATCACGCACATCGGAAAACTTCATTTTCACAAGCTCGTCTCTTATACAAGCTCCGAATACCCCCTATCACTAATGCAACTTTATCTCCCAAAATATTTTCCAGTCGGCGCTTTTTTTTCAAAACATTTATAACTTGTTCGCGAGTCAGAACTTTTGGGCGGGATAATTTCCCCCCAAGTTGCTTTGGGAATTTTTTCCCAGAGAAATCAATTTTTCATTTTTTTTATTTTCCCTTTATGAACAAAATTAATTATTTCCCGTAACTTTTTGAAAATTTTTTTCCAAAGGGAATTTGGAGAATAACAAATTTTAAAAAAATAAGCCACCCCGGGTTTTTGTCCACACGGTCCACGCAGTTTTTCCGCCCAGCCAGGTTTTAAAATGGAAATATTTTTTCTCGTAAATCCCCCCTATTTTTTTCTGGCACAAGCGCAGTCAGCAGCAGCTTTCTAAAATATCTTGGGGGAGATGGGTATTTTCCACTATTTTGGACTTTTTTATAAATAAATAAAATTATTTTTTATGTGCGGGGTCTTATTGACAAAAAACCCTTTCAACCATTTTTCCACAATTACGTTTCGACAATGTTTTCAGGTAAATGCTAGTACTTGATTTGTTTTAAACTTACTTTAAAAATTCTTCAAAATTTTTCCCCTTTAAAAAGGGTTTTAGTCGGACTTAAACGTTGAAGGAAACCAATTTTAAAAGGAAATAACTTTTTTTGGTCAACGTAAACACACCATCAAAACCTCAAGCGTTATTATCCTTATAATACTCTTGTTTCCTTAATAACTAAAAATAATGTGGTATCGGTGATATACTGAACGAAATTACTTATAAAAAACCGTTAAAGATGTTTCTTCCCTTAACTTAGGTTTAGGATTGTAAACGATACTTTACTTGACCGGGGTTTTTTTTTAATTAATTGTAAATGAAAAACTAATTGATTTTAAGCGAGTGCTATTTTTATTTAGGATTCTTTTATATAACGCTAACAATTTATATCAGGGTAATTTAAAAGCACTTTGACAAACTTTAGGAAGTGATTCCTCACAAGATTCTAGTATGAATTGTCCAAATGAACGTAGTCCGGAAAAAGCTTCGTTTCCAAAGGGAAAATTTAAAGTTTTATTTTTTTTTTTGTTTTTTTTTCAATTTTTTATACCTTTTTTTTTCACTTTATCGAAGTTAAGTTTTTTGGACTTGCACAAATAAAGGGAAAAGACGAACTTAAACGTTTCCGGGACCAAACCAACAGACCATCTTAAAAATATTAACATTTTCAAATAGATATTGCCTTTTTAGTTGCGTAAAAGAAAACTTAAAAAAAGCAATACATCCAATGCTTTAAAAAAAAATAGGCTTTTTAAGAATATCCATGTGGTATCAATAATATGGATGCCCAGCTAAGTTTTCTGAACCAGCTCTTTAAAATTTTTAAACTCTTTTATCTAAAACCCCCAATTGAAAAGAGGTTTATTTTTTTGGCACCTAAAACTTCCTAACTTGACGTTTAAAAATTTTAATTGTGGTGAAGAATACATAATACTGTTGTTGTTTCTTTATTTTTGGCAAATCCCCATTGGGTCAATTGCCAGTACTCCCCGTTCCAGATACAACTTTTTTTGGGGTTTTCCTTTGGAAATTTTCCGGGAAGACGGGGGGCCCTGATGGCTCTGGAAATTACGATTTTTTCTTTCCTGTTTTGCAATGATTATATCAATAAAGGCACAAACAATGGGATCCGACCAAAATTGCTACTGATATTACGTCCCCCATTAAAGGGTAATCACTCGTGAGCCCCCAAAAAAAAGGGACAGGTATAGAAATCTTCGTTTACAGCGCCAGCCTCAGAAAAAAGGGCTCCATCGTTTGGCGTGAGTTCTTGATCCCCCAGGGTGAAAGCTGTTGATAAATTCCTCAAACCACCTTTAAAAAAAAAAAACTGCCGCCCGACCTAAAGCACAGCAGTCCTTTTCTTTTAAACCCCAGCACTTCACTGATCGAAGGTCAAGCAGAAACTGGACATAATATTGTTTATGAAACAGGATCAACCAGTGAAAAAAACATGATAATTTTATCAAATTCAAAAGGCAATAGGCAATGGACATTTATTAATGTTCTCTTACTCGTTTTAATAGTGTTATTACTATTGGGCTTTTTTTAATTTCTGTTAATTATTATTAGTTGTTATTTTATATTATTATTATTAATATTAATAAATATTGTTTAAAATAAGTTGTTTCTTTAACAAATTTAGTAAAAGGTTCTTTTCACAATAACTTTTAAAAAAAAAAAGATATCGATATGCAGATTTTTGGGTTTTTTGGTTTAAGATTTTTTTTAACCCTATTTTTTAATAAAATAATTATATTTAATCTATAAATAATTTGCAAAAAAAAAGTTTAAAAACCCTTTTTTTCTAACTAGCCCCCCTTTAGCGGGAGGGGAAAAAAGCTAATATGAAAAATTATTTTTTTTTTAAGGCCCCTTGTTTGCAAGATTCTGTTACGGCAAACCAAGATTATAGGCACCGCTCTACACAAAAAAATGGTGAATCAAAATTTGTAGAGTTTTAGTAGCATTAATGGGGTAATATTTTTTTTCTAACTTAAATTGGGCCATTTTCAAAAAAAAACATTTTTATACAAGACCATAGCTTTTAAAAACCTCCTAGCGGTATAGAAAAGGAAGCTGAAAATAATTTTTATTATATTACCTGAAAATACTACATTTTCAACTGTGTATAAACTACAGTATATATGACATTTTCAGAACAGCCCCGGTTTTTTTTTCCCCCGACCCCTCTTTCCTTGCGCATATACATAAATTTTTTGTCAGTAAAATTTTTCCCCTTTTTTAAAAAATGAATTTAGATTTGGAAGAAAACCCGGGATTTTCCCCGATATTATATTACAACAAGCGGCAGAAGTGGGGTGCAGATTTATTACCAGTGAAATCTAGGTTGAGAAAAGAACATGAATATCACTTTTTTACCGAATGGCGGACTCGAAAAGAATTAAAAATTTTGAGTGACGATATTCTCTTAGTTTATTTTTCTGAAAAAAAAAATCTATAACTCATTCACCTTAAAAGTCGATTCTGATGTTAAAAAAGTTGTTTCGCAATAAAAGAAAAAAAAACTCACAACCAAATCCAAAAAATATCGCTTTTTTTAAAAAGACAAGCTGTAGGGTTTTGTACCAAAAATCCAAAAGGGTTTTTACATTAGAACAAGTAACCAAATTTTTTTGTGAAGCTTTTGATGGACAATATCTACTACAAAAAGTAATTTTAGTGTTTGGGATCTTTTGGGGATGGGAGAGATGGGTTTTTTTACGTTTGAGTTTAGACGATGTGAAAGATAATGGGCTTTCCTTGTCGTGTTCTTACGGGATGGAAAAAATCACAGGTCAAGAAGTTTTACCATTACCAATAAAAAAATTTCAAATTCAATAAAAAAATGGAGAGTAAAAAATTATTTGTTGCATTCCCCAAACCAAAGATGTTACGCTCAACATGTTGGGTGCCATACTATCAGTGGTATTCCAAAAATTGTTTTCAAAATACTTAAAACTAATAAATCACGAAGAATATACCCGGGCATGGGCTAAGGCGTTCTTCGGCTACCATGTTGGTAGAAAGCAGCGGTGATTTGCTCACTTTGAAAAAAACACGGAGGATGGCTTTCTTCCAATGTAGCAGAAGGATATATAGAGGGTCCATACAAAGAAAAAATTTATGTTTCCCCCAAAAATTGTTTAGGGGCCCTTTTAATTTAAAAAACTACAAAATATTAACAGTCAATCAAGAGAACACTCCGCTTCAATATCTTTAGTTCAACAAAAAGAAATACAAAAGGGATTGAGCTTCAACAAAAAACGAATTGTACAATAAATATCCATTAATCATAAGGGTTCCGTCCAAAATTAATTTCCTTAGATTTAATTAGCTTGTAATTTTTTTGTTAATTTGTTTTACTTTTTTAAAAAATAAAAATAAATAACCCGCAATTTTCTTAAATCTTTTTTTTGATGTTTTTTGTTTTTTGTTGTTTTCAGGTACCTAAGTATAATAAAAAAAATCGTTCATTACCTGGCCCGAAATGGATTTTTCCATTCTTGCATAGAAATTTTACCCCCAAAGAAAAAACCCCTCATTTCCGTACTGGTAATGGAAAATACTATATAGCAAAATTTTTTATTGTCAACTTTTAAAAGGTTTTTTTCCTTTTTGTTTGACGAATATATACATTAAAATATATAATTTTCTTTAACTATAAAAATATTATTTATTTATTTCTTGGCTATAGGTTGTCAAAAAAAAAAAAAAAAAAGAAATTTATACTGCAACGTTTTGTACAATATGTTGAGCAAATGTTATAAACATTTATTGGCCTACAATAAAAAAACTAATTTTAATAATTTTTATTCCGCTTTATTTCAGGTTATTTAAAAAGTTTTTTCCCTTATCACTTTTACCTTGATTTGATGCATTCCCTATTTCTATTTCGTTTCATAGACATTGGGGAAAAAAATTTTTAATTTAATTAAATACATAATGTTTATTATTTTAAAAAAAAAAAAAATTTTAAAATTCTCATTAGATTAAAGACAAATTTAATATTTTTATATAATTTTTTTGCCCTTTTTTTTGATTTTAACCCTTCTAAAATTTTTTTAATTTTTTATCACTTAATAAAACCCAAACAGGTTTAACCATTCCACTACCCTTAAGATTCATTAGTGGATCTCAACGTTTTTTTTAATTAGTTAACAAGTTATATTTTCTAATGATGCCATTTAATTATTAGCAGGTTGATAATTTTTAATTCATATTGGTAGTGGTAAACTGTTTTCCCATTAATGCATCGGTTATGGAAAACCGAACTTACTTAAACCTTTTTTTTCGGTTTTTGCAGCAATATACAATATTATCCCATTTTTTGACTGGAGGAAAAAAAAAATTTAAAAAGTTTATTTCAGTTAAAATATTCAGTGGCAATTCTAGTTTTGGGTTTTTATCTGCTCAACTTTATTTGATCACATGTAAATTTACTATTCCCTTTGGGCCCCCTTAATTTTTTATTTTCCCAAACCATTTCCGAGTTATGCGGTTTTTTAAAATTTTGCAGAATCGGCTTTAAGTACATATTTTTAAAAAAAGGTTGGGAAAGAAATAGTCTTTAAAAAACCTATTTTTAGAAATGAAACTGAATATACACAATATTAAAAGTACTAAGACACAACAGTTGGCTTTTTTAGTTTTACCAAATCTTTTTCCATACTGCATTTACGGATTTAATATTTGTGTTTGCCTTAAACATGGAGAAAGCTTTAAAAAACTCGTATACTTTCTGTCTGAACAATTTGTCTTTTATTATGGTTTTGCATTATCTTTTTTCCATTTCCAGTTTAATACTTTAAAAAAGTTTTTATGTCGCAACTATAAGGTACTTAAAAAAAACCCTTTCTTTTATATCGATAAAAAAATTTATTTTAGATTTTGCGTCCGTTCTTCAATTTTAGTGCATTATGTCTACAATTTTTTTTTTTAAAATTCCCAGGACCAATCTAACACAAAAATCGAACACTGCAAATTTATCCCAAATTTTTTTTTAAAATATTCTTTTTCTGTATCTGGAAGTGAGAAGGGTTTCCTATTCTACTGATTTAAAAATAGGTGACAAAAAGTCACCAAAAGGGAAAACTCCTTATGTCGGGCCCAAAAAAGCCAATGCTCTCCCAGCATGGATCTTCTCTTAAACGGGGGTTAGGGCAGTCACAAAGGATGTCTCCACCGTCTCGTTTTCCTATTCACAACCTCTACCCGGGGGTGTCCATTTATACCCACCTAATGAGGGTCTATTCAGAGTTGACAATGTCCTGTAAGAACGCCCCTGAAGACGAAGGCTCCCCCCTGGGCATTCCCAAATAATTTTTCCCCAGCCTCTCTGCCAGGATAGTTAAAGTAACTCTCGGGAAAAAGTCACAGCTTACTGTTTGATTGGATCGTCTTGTCTGTCTAATGAGCGTGTCTTTTGACTGGGTTTTCCCTCATCGCAGACCCCCCCAAATCTAAAAAAGGCCTTGGGCCCAAAAAGGTTTTGGTCCGGCACCCCCTTTCTGGCTAACGAGTCAGCGGATCGGTTTCCTTTGGGGTGCGCATGTCCTTTGGTCCAGCAGCGGCACCAAGGGACGGTGACATTCTAGTACCAGACCCGAGGTGTAGCGTGTTCTCCTTAGGGCCAGTAGTGTCGTCTGCAATCGGTATGGATAAGCACGACTTTATCAGTAAGGTTTCTATTTTCTTTTGCTTTTGTAGCTATGGTTTTGCCTGTGAGCTCAGTTTTTGGGGCACGCTTTTCCCTCACCCAAACCCATTTTTGTAGATGTTGATTAAACTGCCATTTTTGGGTTTGATTCTCCTTTGATGTCAATTTTGTAGGGGTTTTTTGTGAAGCGAACCTAGCCTCCTCCCAAAAGACGTTGGGGAACTCCCACGTCGGGCATTGTACCAAAAGTGGGGGGAGCAACATAACCGTCAAAAAAACCTCCTTGACAAAATTTTCAAGGGGGGTGAGGTTTAGGATTTCCTCAAAAAATTTTTTTATTTTTTTTACTTAGAAATATTATTTGTTTTATATTACAAAGTATTCTTTATTCTTTAGATACTTAAAACAAAATTTTTTAAACTGATGTAAGAAAAAAATTTAATTTAATAGGGGTAAACCCCAAAAGAACGGAAAAAAGTTGAAAATAAAAATTTTAATTTTGCAGTTATTACTTTATTATAAATGAATTTTCCTTGTCTGATACTAGTTTTTATATTTTAAAAAATATACAAGGGTGATTGGGAAAATGATTGGGTCTTGAAGTAACTTTATATTTTAAATATCAAAATAACACAATTCGTCCTAATATGGCACTTTTTATCTTTATTACAGCCCATTATGGCTTATATAGAGCCAAAGAATTAAATTCCCTGGGTTCCAGATTTTAGATATTTAACCCCATTTTAGCCCCCAGATCAGGAAAAATGCTGTTTTAAGGGACAAAAATTCAGATATTGCTTTTCACAGCACCTTTTTAAAAAACCTTGGGTGCCACC
>JAHBCN010021539.1:0-14119 GCA_019359885.1 Listronotus oregonensis | reverse complement strand
GAATGTAATAATTAATCAATTAATGTTGAAACAAAGTATTATAATTATTATTTAAAAGTAATTATTTCGTAAACAGTTAAAGATAGGTATATGACATTATACAAAAACATGTCCAGAATTTTACGGAAAACCCCGAAAGTGCTAAAATATACAGGGGGTTCCATTTAAGAAAAATTTTTTCCGTCAGACTTTCTTGCGACACCCTGTTTCTACATTTGATGTCAAAATATGCCCGATCCAAAAAAAAATCGACGTGCCCAAAGGGTTTTTTTTAAAAAAAGAAATACCTCCTCTTTTTTAATTTTTATCCGTTATTAAATCACAATGTATATATATATATATATATATATATATATATATATATATATATATATATATATATATATATATATATATATATATATATATATATATATATATATATATATATATATATATATATATATTTTTTTTTTTTTTTTGGATGCCAAATTGAGTGCATGCATATCTCAGAAACCGTAAGAGATACGAGGTCGGTTAAATTATGGCAAAGTTGTGTATTTGAGTAACTAACCATGTCCACTTTAGAAAGTTGCAAAATTCCAAGTACTTCCGGAGATATCCGGAAAAAACTGAAATTTGCCGATTTTGTTTTTATTTCTTTCTGACGTTATTTAAAGAGATATGGAAAAACAAAAGACACTTTCTCATGGCCACCTTTTAACCTTTACAAAACAGAGTTGAGAGATTTTCCGCACGACGTTTCGTTTTCGTTAAATCATCATCAACTTTATTTTTTTAAATAAGGACCTGGGTTTTTTATTTAATTTTTTTGAATCCCTTATTATTCCAATTACAAAAATGTATAACACTTAATATTTATTAACAAATATGGACCGCCCCTATAAAAAATTATGTGCGTTCCTTGTCTAACTTATTGTCTCTTATGGAAAATATGTTTATTTAACAGAAAAATATTAAGTGTTATACATCATTGTAATTGGGACTATAACTGCTTTAAAAAAATGCAATAAACAATTGAGTGCCGTATTTAAAAAAATAAAGTTGATGATGGTTTAACGAAAACAAACGTCTCGGAAAAAACTCTTAAAGCTGTTTTGTAGAGCTTAAAAATGGCCATGGAAAGTGTCTTTTGTTTTTTCATATCTCTTTAAATACCGTCAGAAAAAAATAAAAACGAAATCGGCAAATTTCGTTTTTTTCTGGATATCTCCGAACGTACTCGGAATTTTACAACTTTCTAAAAGGCATGTTGTTAGGCACCCAAATGCGCAACTTTGCCATAATTTAACCGACTTCGTATCTCTTACGGTTTTCGAGATCCCCATGCATGCACTCGAATCTGTGGCACCCTGTATAATATGCAAATTTTATATAATACAATGATAACCTTTTTATAGTTCAAGTACATAATGACGAGTTTCTCATACCAATCTACATCCCCCTTTTAACACCCTAGGGCCTAGGGGGTGAAGAAATACTACCATGTTCTATTTTTCTGGGTAATTAAAAGCCTAATTACTAACTCCCATATTTACAACTTTAAAACTGATGATTTTTCTTTACAAACTTTCATCCTCATTTTAACCCCCCAAGGGTTGTAATTCCAAAAATTTTAAAACATATTATTTTTAATAGTAATTAATAGCCTACATATCAATTTTTATACTTCTACAGTCCAGAAATAACGAAGTTGCATATAAATTTTTACCCCCATTCTACCCCTTTAGGGGGAAAGTTTCCTAAAATCCTTTCTTAGCTGACTTCTACTGATAATCTACCTCCGTCCCAAATTTCGTCTTCATAGGTCAAGTAATTTTTAAGATTTCGTCAGTGAATGAATGTATAAATGAAAAATGAATGCATATTAGGATACTATAGTATAGTCTAGTCGAGAACTGTGTTTCCTGCGAAAAATAGTTAGAAGGCTTTGAAAAATATGAGCAATAGATCATTCGACGCGGAATGCAAATCTGAGAAAGGCATTTTGAGGATTTTTTCTGCCAATAAAAACTGCAAAAACAAAACAAAAAAAGAAGAACCCCTTTAAGTTTTTGATAATAACTCAAAAACCATAAGAGATAGCGGAAATTGCAAAAAAGATCCTTGAGAGGAGGATATTTCCAAAAAAAAAGTCCCAACTCCATAAACTCTATCTCCATTATTTATAATTTTAATTTAACGCTAAAAATGAGCCTCCGTGCGACCTTTTCGGCTGCGCGCTCGAAGTTAAAACCGAGTACGTCACACTAAATATATTTTTTAAGGTATTACATATTAACTGAAAAAAAAATTGGTGTATTCAGAACACTTCAACGAAATTATTCCTGTTGAAAATTTAACTTAAAGTTAATTTTTTAACAAGTTAGACAATTGTTAATTAGCAAAATTCTCTCGCAATTTCGTATTCATTGTACAGGGTTATTCATCTTAAAGTAAACAGGGCTTTATTCTTTCAGGGCTTTTAACTTCCCTGTACTTTTTTTAAAAACGAATATAGTTTATAGCATTTTTTCCGTAGAATTAAATAATTTAATCAGAAAAACATTTGAAACAAAAACAAAAGAGTTACAGCACGAGTGACGAATTTTTAAATGGAATACCCCGTATATTTTTATATCAATAGATAGAGATTTTTACGAGGAATTCGGTGATATAGGGGTTGCTGGGTTTATTTCCTGCGGTTCTGCTGCAATTGTCTAAAAACTGCATGATACTATAAGGATAATTTCACCTGAAAAAACCTGGCTGCCACAGGTCACAGGTGCTTATTTGTAAAGTCAAGAATTTTAAAAATACGTTTATTACTTTTTGGAGTAGTTTTATAATGAGATTTTCATCAGAAGAACGGCTTCAAATTATATTATATGCTAAAAATGATATGATATATCTATTTCTAAACCGAGCAGCAAAATTACAATAAACGGAAAAAATTAAAATCAATATGAGGTAAAATATGGTGGTAATAAGAACACTTATAACAAAAAATTATAATATTACTAATAATTTAAATGTTCTATATGACTCCCGTTATTTTCGAAACATGATCTATAACCCCTCCCTAGCCTTTCTAAGCTAGCCGATATTATTTGAGGTTCTTGGTTAAGACGATTAATTTCATTTATAATTTTTTCTCTCATTTCTTCCGTGTTTGTGTTCACATTTTGGTAAACGACATTCTTCAAGTAACCCCATAGAAAAGTGTCCAAAATTGTAATATCTGGACTATTAGGTGGCCATCTAATAGTGACATAACGTCCAATCAACTGATTGTATCGGCGATTGAGATACTGCGTCTTGTTGCCAAATTATCTTGCGATACGTTTCGAGTGGCAATTCTTCTAAAATGTCCTCAATATCGTTTTCAAGAAGATTGAGATATCTTTCTCCAATTAAGGATCCCTCATAGAATATTGGCCCGACAATTCTATAGTTAAGCACACCACACCAGACATGAAGAGAAGAACTCCCTTGGTATTTAATCTCTTAAAATTTCCTGGGATTTTGTCTTTCCCGGCTGTGCGTATAGCGTCGGTTAAACATTCCGATGTAGTGAACGTAGCTTCATCCGTCCAAAGAATCGTTTGAAACAGGGTAGGACCGTTATCTTGTTATTGGATTAAAATTTGGGAAACAAATTGAAAGCGAAGTTCCTTTTGTTCACGTGTTAAATGCTGCACTGGAAGAACGTGATATGAAAGATACTTAAAATATTTCAGTGTTCTCTGAACCGTCGCATAGGTAACTCTTCTTCTTGCAGGGCCATACCTCAAGTGTCTAACTGCGTGAGTAATTGACTTCATGGGATACAAAGTAAAATAATTTAGAATAGCTCGATCCCGGTTTCTTTTTCTCATTGTAGTCCTTTTTGTAATATGTAACGATTTTGTGTCTTCGAATAAGACCTTCAGTTTTAAAATCTTTTTTACACATATATTTCGGTGAAAATTTGCAACATATCATCGTTGTGTTTCCCTGGCGTTTTCTCCACATTTATAATAGAGAATTATAATTTGAAGCCGTTCTTCTGATAAAAACCTCATTATAAAACTACACCAAAAAGTAATAAACGTATTTTTAAAATTCTTGACTTTGACAAATAAGCACCTGTGACCTGTGGCAGCCAGGTTTTTTCAGGTGAAACTATCCTTATAGTATCATGCAGTTTTAGACAATTGCAGCAGAACTGCAGGAAATAAACCCAGCAACCCCTATATCACCGAATTCCTCGTGAAAATCTCTATCTATTGATATAAAATATACGGGGTATTCCATAGAAAAAATACGTCAATTGTACTGTAACTCTTTTGTTTTTGCTTCAAATGTTTTTCTGATCAGATTATTGAATTCTACGGAAAAAAGTACACGAAATGGCTATATTCGTTTTTTTTACAGGAAAGTTTAAAAAAAAAGCCCTGTTTAAGTACTTTAAAATGAATAACCGTACATTACAAAAATGTTTAAATAAATTTTGGCAAAAGTTGTAAATCACGCCTTAAAAGTTTATTAAATTTTAATTCTTTGTTTATAATAATTTTATAACTTTAACAGTATTACTCTGATTTTTCATTTTTTGTCAAAGTTTTAAAATTATTATAAATAAAGGATACATTTTTTAAAGCTTTAATGGGATGATCTTGTTGAGTATGTATTATTTAAACATTTTTTTTATGTACAATAAGGACGAAATTTTGAAACAATTTTGTTAGTTAACAATTGTCTAACTTGTAGAAAAATTAACCTTAAGTTAAATTATCAACAGGAATAAATGTTTTAAAGTCTTTTGAATACACGATAATTTTTCAAAATTTTCAACTAATATTTAATATCTTAAAAGAATTATTTTGTGACTGACTAGGTTTTGATCCCAGGGGCAACCAAAATATTGGGGGAGGCCCATTTTTAGCGTTAAAATTAGAATTTAGGAAAAAATGAAAGGATATTCGTTTTTTCGGAAGTTTCCCTTTTAACTTTATGAATCCTTACACAAATTTTAAAAATTGTGGCAAAACTTCAAAACGCCTTTTTATTAAATTTTAAACTTTGTTCAATTTTTATAACTTTAAAAAAATCCTCAAAAGCCTTTAATTATTTAATGCATTTTAAACGTTTTTAAATGAGCTTGTTGAGTATATTATTTAAACATTTTTATTTTGCAGGAAACAAATTTAAAACCAATGTAGTTAACTAAGTACTTATGAAAAAAAGTTGAAAATCAACGGGAATAAATTTTTTGTTGAATAAATTTTTAAAATAAAATATTTAAATTTCTTAAAAGAAATTTTGTATTTTTTAATAACTAAAATCCCAATTTTTGGAAATTAATTTAATAGGTTTCCATCTTCAAGGAGTAAACACGGTTTTTTAAAACTCCCCGATCTCTTTCAGAAATTGGAATTTTAACCGCTTTAATAGTGCTCACGGAGAATTTCGAATATTTCCTGGTGATTCCGAAAGCTGGAAGCATATATTCTGTACTAAGTTTGTTGCATTGTTTACCCCCGAGAGGGCCTAACCTGAGCCTTTAAGAAGATCCCAAACGCCTTTCGATCTGGATGTATTACTCGTGCGACATCCAAGGGTAGTGCACTCGACTAGTACATACTAAAACGGAATAGAAGGAGTGTTCGACTAGTACATACTAAAAGGAAATAGAAGGAGTGTTGACAAGGAACTTCCGCCAATTGTGTGCTTGATAGTTTGGAGTAGCTGAAAAAGTTACTATACATAAAACAACATGAATTTACTTTCATAAAAAATTAAAAAGTAAAATAAGTAAAAGTAAATTTTCTAAATTGAAAAAAAAAAGGTTTTTGTTCCTCACTTTCAATATATTAATAGTGATAATAGTGGCTGTTTGACATTAATATAGCTATAATATAACTAGTATATAAATTTGGCCTTTATTAAACGAATATGATATGATGAGTCAATAAAAGATGTTTATGTAGGCGTTATATACATGATTTTATGTACAGGGTCTTTGATTATATTTACTTCTTCGGGAGCCTTTTTTTTTTAAGACAGAAAAATGTTTATATAAAAATTGTAGGTTTTTTCCTTTTTCTTTTAAAATTCCCCGTAAAAAAATAGCAAAAAAATAAAAAAATATAGACAACTTCAACTTTTTAAATGAAACCCCTGTATATTATGGCTAATAAAGATCTTTTTTGATTTTAAATATATCTACATTAATGGTATTTGGTAAACCTTTTTTTATATATTTAAGCTTAAAATATAAATAAATTAAAAAAAAAAACATATTATATCAAAAAAATATGAAAAAAAAAAAATTTTTTTTAATAAATTTGACGTATTGATATTGTAAAAATATAAATTAATCATTTTAACTATTGAAAGCAGTTTGTATTGTTTTTTGTCGATGGGCTTTTCAGAAGAACAGAAAATCGCTATTATGCTCTTTTTAATGGTAACAATAATAATGTGACGACAGTGCAAAGGGAATATTACTTATTATATCCTTAAAAAGGGGGTACCATCTATAGATACTATTAAATACATAGTAAGAAAGTTTTTAAAAAAAAAAATTTTTTTAAAAATGAAGAAAAGGACTGCAGCAAAAAAATGAAAAAAAACTTTTTGGATAACTTCTTTTTTTTTTAGGATAACTATTATACTTTTTCTATTAGATAGTTTTTTTTTTAATAATTTTAGAAAATCCAAAAATATCAATCTGGGGGGGTCATCTAAATTTTAAAAAAACGGATTATAAAATTTATTTACCCTAAAATTTTTTATCCTTATAAATTTATGTCCGTTCAGAACCCTCCTGAAAAAACATGGGGACCGACCTTTTTTATCATTAAAACGGTTTTCACAAAAAAAATTTTTCAAATTCACCAAATTTTTCAAAAAATAAAATTTTTGGGTCCAGGCCCTCCCTTAGCAAATAAAATTTTTTTTTTATTTTTTATTAATAAAATTTTTTTAATTTAATAAAATTTAACCAAAAATATTTAAAAAATTTTAAAATATATAATTATATAAAATATATATATATATATATATATATATATATATATATATATATATATATATATATATATTTTTATATATATATATATATATATATATTATATATATATTATATAATTAATAATTATATTAAAAAATTTTATAAAAAAAAAATTTTAAAAAAATTTTAAAAATTTTTTTTATTTTTAAAAATTTTTTTAAAAAAAAAAAATTTAAAATATGAGAATTGTAACCCTACAGAACAGGGTTGGATTTAGTGGCGTATCGCTAGAGAGTTGGGTTTTTTTTTAAAGTACAGTGTCAAGAGGATTGCCCGGTATTTGAGCATGACCATGTTCACGAATTACCCAGGAGTGGACGTAGGAGGGCTAAAACAGCAAATCAAGAAAACCTTATTTATTGAATATGCTCGTAAAAACCCCCTTTCCAAAAAGTTTGGGTGTATTAAGGCAATTTCAAAGAAAAAAAGGGGCCATTTTCGAATTGAGGCTCGGCCTCTTTAAGGGGGTTTTGGTGAGGGCCCCCTGGGTACCAGGTTAATTCTCAGCATAAGCAAAGCAAGTGGGTGAGGCGCAAGGGATTTTTTTTTGGTACCGGGGGTTCCCCCTTTATCATTTAAAGACCGAGAACCGGGGCCGGGGAATTTTTTTACGCAAGGGGGGGGTTCGTTTAAAGGGCCCCTTGGGAAAATTTTTTTTAGGAGATAAGGGGCCCCCCAGGGGAATGTGGCTGTCCAAAAAAGGGTTTTGGGAAAAAAAAATTGGGGGAATGGATTGGTCAATTTCCAGACAAATCCAATAGGATTCCCGGGGGTACATTTGAAGGTTTTAAAAAACCCCAAAAATTCCCCCAATTTTAAAAAAAATAAAACTTCGAAAAACCTTTAGAGGGGGGGGGAAAAAAACCCCCAAAAAAGTCTTAAAACCTATCAATATGGACCCAGGGGGAACAATGTAAAAACAGGGGGGTAAAACCAAGCTACTGAGGTAAAAAAAAAATATTTTTCATTTTTTATTATTTGTACTTTTAGTTTTATTTTCTTTTTCAAAAACCAAAACATAAAATTTTTTTAATTTTTGATTATTAAATTAAAAATTTTTAATTTTTAAGGGGGAAGTGTTTTTTTTTTTTATTTTTAAAATAAAAAAATTGACAAATAACCCTTTTTTTTGTTTTAATTTTCAACAAAGGGGAAATTGTTTTAAGCATTAATTTTTCCACGTGTGTATATATATATATAATATATATATATAATATATATATATATATATATATATATATATATATATATATTATATATATATATATATATATATATGTTGTTGAAATAATTAGACCAATCTTATTTTTTTACTCTATGAAAAATAGCCGACGCAAAAATTTCTGCACCCAAATATGCATTTATAAATTTATTTACGAAAATATTAGACTAATTAAACAGTGGGTGTAAAGTTCAATATAATTTTGACTAAGTCAGTAAACACATCGGATCAAAAAAGCCGCCAAATAATTGGCAGGGCTCCATTGAAAAAATACTACTTGTATTCAAAACTATAAATGTTGTCTATGTTAGTATAAGATAATAATATTTGGCGGTTTCCTTTTTTTCACATTACAGGGCACATGATAAAGCGTGTCCACTTTTATAGACAAACATGTTATTGATGGAAGAATAGCAAAAAAATCCAGTTTTTGGTCCAAAATATTACATAGAAATAAACAGTTGTATTGTTTGTGTATAAACTATATTTCAAAAATAATTGAAAGAACAAAATAAAACTTGGATCGTGCAGAGAAAATATATAACCGATATTTTGAATAATTTGTTTTACAAACAATTTTTTGTACCAACTTAAATCATTTGAAGTTTTCTGCTCTAAAATGTCTTGTAACATCGAGGCTTATGAGAAGAAACTCATAATCAGAAAAAAATCAAAAACCTACATCTGCCACATTAGACCTACACATCATCTCACATTCCTAATGGTACATACAGTGTGTGGGGGCAAAAAGGGGCTTGACCTTCGAATTTTTTGTACAATTTCAATTTTTATGAAAATTTGAAATTTAGTTCTTTTTACCCTCTAGATCAAAGTTTATATATGCTTAAAGTGTGCTTTTTATTTTAAGGGGGTAAAAACCAAATGTTTTTGACAAATTAAAATTATTTAATGATACATATAGCCCCGAAATTAAAGCTCAAAAAATGGCAACACCTTGTCATTTGTTTGCCTTGCATCGATTTGCATAAAAATTTGAAATTAGCCTTATCTTATTTTTATTTTTGTTTTTTAAGAGTGAAAACTACCCCTAATTGTCAAATCTTATAAAATAACATTTTAAACCTTGAGATGGGTAAAATTTGGTTTGGATTAGTTAAACAATGATTGTTTTATGCATTGGAATACAGTTTCAGAACATGTCAACCCTTTAAAATCAACCCTTGTTAGAGCTTAAATTAAAGACCTACAAAAAATGAACAATTTGATTTAATATCGCTAAAAATAAATCCGATATTTAGTAGAATATCCACTTGAGGTGTTTGCCTTTAGTTTCATCACTCCAGATACCAAGTCAAAGTATTAATAATATAAAGATTTATTTTAAAAAATTATTAACTATTTTATAGCCTATAATTATTAGAAAATTGGAAAAGTGTGATTATTTATTAAAATTATTGAAACAACCTACTTTCCCTCTTTTATGACTATACTACGCTAACCAAATCTAACAATAATAATATTTAAGATCTAATAATACATATTTTCGTTTCTATTTTTATAATTTTCGTTCAAAACACATGATTTTTTCCTAATCACGTAGATGATGTTCACATTTTTATTAGCGCAGTTTTGGCATTGTAAACGCGCTGTTGTTTTTAATGGTGTAAATTATCTAAATGACCCCTTTATTACCAGAGTTACATTTATTTATTTGATTACTTAATGTACATTTTGACAGACAGCTTAAAACCGTCATCTAACAAATTAATACTTGTTTTTTTTTTTTTTCGGTACAATTTAAGATTTAAATAGAATGCACTTAATGCCGAGCTTGTCATGTATAGAGGATGACAATTCGCAGTTTTTTTTCAGCGACAACGAATGTGACTTTTTTTTGTAGCATTAAACTGGACAAGATTTTTGGTACCCCAATCCAATATTAACTGAATGTCATGTAAAAAGGATAAAGTTATTTTCAATTAACCCGAGAGAACGGCTTAAGAAAATTAATATTACAGAGTAATAATAGTATTTAATTTTTTTTTTTTTTATTCATTAAAGGAATTTTTAATACAATTCTTACAAAAATATCTTATTAATTATTTCTTCTAAAAGCAACAATCACTAGTTTTTTGTTGAATTGAAATAAAATATTTTATTTTACACTGTACCTTAATATACTCGGTTTGAGTCCGGGAAATAATACATTACAGGCCGGTAAAGCAACTTTACTGGACTGAAACTAAAATTTAGTATTTTTACTAACACAGGGTTACTTAACAATTTTTATTATGCAAATTACAATAAAATTACTTATAAACGTTAACGGTAGAGATCGAACGCTGTTAGAACACCGAACGTCACGGTTTTTTATCGGGTTTGCGCTATTTTTTTAAGGGGGCCTTCTGCAGTTTGAATTATTTGAAATATTTCAGGGGCGGGGTTTTTTTTTTTTTAAAATTTTTTTCTAAAAAAATTTTTGGGGATTTTAAAAAAACTTTTTTTTTCAAAAAATATTAATAATTATTAAAAAAATATTTAAAAAAAAAAATATATATGTACATACCCGGGGACCAGAGGTTAGGTGTTTAAGATAACGAAAAAAAAATTTTAGGAAATATAAGAAAATTGGTAATGATTAAAGTTCATTTCTATAGTTTACTATACTCTGGATATGTTTCCCTTTTTTTTTTTTCCTTTTGGTTTTTTAGGAATTTTTAGGCCCCCTAAAAATTTTTTCCCGTCCTTTCATACAAAATGCATTCGCTGGATTATGCAGTGGGTGATTTCTATTGGCTTATTTTGACAATAAAAAGAAATTTTTTTAAACCCAAAAATTTTTTTAAAAAAATTTTTTAAAAAAAAAAAAATTTTTTTTTTTTAAATTTTAAAAAAATTTAAATTTCTTTTTTAAAAAAAAAAACCTTTTAATTTTTCAAAAAGCCAAACAAAATTAAAAAAAAAATTTAAAATTTTTTTAAAAGGGTTTTAGGGAAAATTTTTTAAAATTCATAATTTTTAAAAAATTTAAAAAATTTAATTTTTAAAAACCCAATAAATTTTTAAAAAAATGGGAATTTCGGTTTTTTTAAAAGTTATTTTATTTTAAAAAAATTTTTTAAATAAAAAGGAAATTAAATTTTTTTTTTTAAAAATTTTAAAATAAAATTTTTTTTCCAAAAAATAAGTTTTTCCCGGGGGGTTTTCAAATTTTTTCCCCCTTTTTTTAAAAAAAATTTTTTAAAAAATTTCAAAAAAAAAATTTAAAAGGGTGGGTTTTTTTAAAAAAAATTTTTAAACTTAAAAATTTTGAAAATTTTTTTTTTTAAAATTTTTTTTTAAAATTTTTCTTTGGGGGAAATTTTCCCTTCTTAAAAACCCTTGTTAAAAAAAAAAAAAATTGGTTTTGGATTTTATTTTTATAATTAACAAAAAAATTTTCAAAAATTTTTCCCCTTTTTTTTTAAAAGGTTTTTTTTTTTTTTTTTTTTTTTTTAAAAAAAAAAAAAATTTAAAACCCCAAAAGAAAATTTTTTGGAAAAAAATTGTATTTTTAAAAAACCAAAAAAAAAAAAAAAAATTTAAAATTGGGAAAAGAAAAATTTATAAAATTTAAAAAATAAAAAACCCAAATCTAAAATATCCTTTTTTAAAAAAAAAGGGGAAAAAATTTCCAAAAAAAAAATAAAAAAAATTGGTTTTTAAAAAAGGGAAAAAAATTCTTTTTTAAAAATTTTACCCCCCAAAAAACCCCAAAAAAGGGGTTTTTTTTCAAAAAATTTTTTTTGGGAAAAAAAAATTTTTAAATTTCAAAATAATTTTAAAATTTTTTTTTTGGAAAAACTTAAAAATTAAATAAAAAAAAAAATAAAAAAAACCTTAAAAATTTAAAAATTAAAAACAAAAAAATTTTAAAATAAAACCCGAAAATAAAATTAAAATAAAAAAAAATTTTTAAACTTTTTTTTTCCCCTTTGAAAAAAATTAAAAATTTTGACCTATATTTAATAATTTTTGAACCAAAAAAAAATTTATTGGGGGAACCCTTTTTTTTTTAAAGTTTTAGGGAAAAAGGGGGGCGGTTTTTAATTTTAAAATTTTTTTAAATTTTAAAATTTTTTAAAAATTTTAAAAATTTTTTTTAAAAGATAAAAAAAAATTTTTTTTTAAATTATTTACCCCTTTTTTTTTAAATTTTTAAAAAAAATTTTTTTAAAATTTTTAAAATTTTTTTTACTTTTTTTTTTTAAAATTAAAAAAAAAATTTAAATTTTAATTTTTTTAGTTTTTTTTTAAAAAAAATTTTTAATTATTTTAATTTTATTTTTCAATTTTTACTAAAAAATTTGGTTAATTTTTTAAAATTTATAATTTTTAAAAAAAAATTTTTTTTTTTTTAAAAAAAAAATTTTTAAATTTTTTTTTTAAATTTTTTTTAAAATGATACAAAATTATTTGCAAAAACATTAAAAACGTTTATTTTATCGACGAAAACGCCGACTTTCGATCGCGAATAACTCAAAAAGTATGCATTTTACAAAAAAATGCATTGCTATGCATTTTGAAAAAATTGCGAGGCAAAATGGTTCGTTTCCTGGACTACCAGTTACTCATTTAGACATACTTGACTAGGCTTCTAGCGTCGCCTCGTCCGTAATGTCTAACTCGTACTGTAACAAGTAACCTACCAGACTTATAACGAAATAATCATATTTATATTATAAATTATGCGGACATACCAGGTAAAAAAACTTATATGCCTACAGCATGACTAAAAAATTGAAAAACCAAATTTTTTTTTTTATTTTCCCCTTTAAAAAAAATTTACTTTCACATTTTTTGGCGTCCCGCGACTAAACAAAGCAAACAAAATGTTATAACAATTTTATTTTAGGTCTAATAATAAGTATTTCCGATTCTATTTTTAAATCATTTTCGTTTAAAAGCACATGATTTTTCCTAATCACGCGCCTAATGTTCACGTTTTTATAGCCGCACGGTATACGCCGTCCGTTGTTGTTTTGATGGCGTAACATCAATTATCTTAATGACCCTTTTTACTACAATGGTAATTAATTATTCTATTTAATTGCCCTGAAATTTGGCGGACTGCAAATTCTGTCCAATAAAATAAAAGTTTCTTTTTTAATACGTTGAACAATTATAAATTTAAGTACTCCGCTGATATCTCTAGGCTGTGCCCACATACATAATGTTATAACTGATTGGAGGAGTGTAGCGGGATGAGGGCAGGTAAATGAGAAACCACAAACCACTATCGTATTTTTCTTCCAACGGCTGGATTGCCACTTTATCAATCCAGCCACGAAACGTTGGGACAAAAAATATACTAAGTGACATAGAAAATGCAACACCGAGAAGGAGTGCTGTAATTTTGAGCATGCTTTTACAATTTTTAGGACTACTGATAAAATGAAAGTGAAGGTGAAAATTTGAACTCAACGTTCGTACTTTCGTTAAGTCGTCGCGGCATTGATTGGATTGGGTGATTGATGTCTTTTTGGTGTATTGTATCCCAGGCCATCTGAATTTGGTTACATAGAGCCTTCAATATTTGCCGAGGCTGCGAATAATTATGTAACCCCATTCCCATTATACATGGTCGATGGGGGAAAGATCTGGAGATCGAGGAGGCCACTAAAGCAGATTTACACCGGACGCTTCTAAAAAGTCTAAACCAACGAATTCTTGGATAGAAATAAAGTAAAAAAACCTTGTTTGGCATTAATATATTCAGGGGGCAAGGAGGGATAGTTCTTTTAAAACACTGCACCGGCAACATTGATTAAAGACACTGAATAAAATAACACGACTGAGTTCCAGTCCACATTCCGTTCCAGTCTCTCCCTACTCCATACCAATCGTTGGCGACGATGCTG
>JAHBCN010021538.1:0-14075 GCA_019359885.1 Listronotus oregonensis | reverse complement strand
AACACCTGCTAGTTACAAGACTTTTTTTTTTGTGCCAATTTTGGCAGGTAAACTATCAAATAACAGGTCCATTCCATGCCTGGAACGCTAAATTTGTCTTAAGGATATTTAAGTTTGGTTGAATTTATTAAATTGTTAATTAATTTAATAATTTGCTAGTTTTTATAAAATATAAATGCTTTCTATTACCTGTTGCTTTATTTATAGTAATTAAAAGTAAAACAAGGTAAAAAAGAGCGATTTACAAAAATTGGTAGAAAAGTCAAAATTTGACAATTTTTTTGCCCAAGATTTAATGGTCGTCACTGTACATCACACGTGCGTTTAAACATGACTACAACACTCGTGTGATTAGAACGACTCGATCTACCACCTCGCCATTTTAATCTTTTACACTAGTTGTTGTAATTATATTCATAAACGCACGTTTAATGAAAATAATTATTTAACTTAAAAAAACAAAAGGAATGTAATAATAAAAAGAACAATAAGATTGTCCGGACAGCGGTTAATGCTCCGATTGATAAGACCATGAGTATAAATAAGCTCGGGTGCGTGGTTGGACAACCGCGCTTAAGAGACAGATTAGACTGGTCGACATTTGCATACCGGGTAAGACTAGGAGCAGCTAGAAAAGAAGAATGAAGATGTACACATAGGCGGGTTGGGACTATATTAAAATTAAAAAGTAATAATTCGATTAATGAAAGCCCAATAATAGAGCCTGTAAAAGCGAAAATGACACCGGTTTAGTAAATGTGGGTTGGTAACCCCATATCACTTGATAATTTTATAGTTTTTTAAGGCATATATTAATAGTATTACTGTATATTTGCTGCATAATTCACTACAAACAAAAGCTCACACAAAAACATAAATAAATTGGGATGCATAGATTAATGCAACCATACTAATAATAAATTTATGACAAGGGAAGACATTTTTAATGATTTGTCACCAAAAAAATAAATGATATAAACAAAAAAAAAAGTATTTGATTTGTTAATTTTTCTCCTCCTAATATTTGAAATAACCTCATTCTACGCTCTTTAAAGTGATTAAAAAATTGTCTGCCCAAAGCCACTTTTTAAGTGTATTAATACTCGAATGATTGAATTTGAAAATAAGCAAATTTTAATGAATATTTATGTTTTCTTTTTTGAAAAATATATTCTCGTTTATATAAAATCATATACGAAGGCAGAAATTAAAAAAAAAATCCTTTTTTGCTTTTTAAATATTTAATAACACTGTCTAACAGAAAAATCCTCCCTATAAAAAAATCGTGTGATTTTTAATATTTGGACTTATACTAATATACAACTAACCCTCAAATGTTTTTATTAGCCTCAGATTTCTGGAAAGGGGGGTCGTGGGGGTAATAAATGGGCGACCCATTATTATGGACAGGTAGGTGGATCTATGCTTGAAATATCCCTTTAGTCGTTATTTTATAATCATTTAGTAAACATCTGTTGATTTTTCGATTAGATAGATCTACTTTTAAAAAAAATGTCGACGCGAATTTGTGTTAATAAAGCTGATAAATTCTGTTATTTTTGGGGGAAATTACCGCGAAGGCGTACCCCGATATCTTCACTAGAAAAAAAGGGGTTTTGAACTGTACTTTGGATGTAAAGTTTGGGGATCAAGATAAGTCCTGGGCCCCAAAAGGTGTTATTCGTGTTCGAGAACATTGAGGGGGGGGGTAAAGGTCCCCTAAATCTATGCCATTTGCAGTTCCAAGGTTTTTGGGGGGAACCCTCCTTTTAGATGATTGTTTTTTTGCATGACGAATATCAAAGGAATTACTAGCAAAACTAAGCGTAGCATTCAGTATCCCAATGTTCCGCCCAAAAGCGACAATTCATTACCCATTCCAAACCAAATTAAAAGGGGTTTCACGCTTGTTCCCCGGGAAACAGACCCCGAAGTAATTTCGCCAAAAACCCGGGCCAAGCCATCCTTAGTTCCATTGATTTGCCCGATACACCTCATTTAATCACCAAAGGGTTTGAATGACCTTGTTCTGACTTGGACCTCCCGAAAACAAAAGCCCCGGGAATTTCGGGGCCCGCCTGCAGCAGTGGAAAAACCCGGGGAAAAAGGGGGGTTTAAGGGTCCCCCTTTTAGAAAAAAAGGGGAACTACCCCACAATTTTTTTTTAGCGGACGGTGATTTAGTATTTTGCCATGATATTCCTGGCCCCAAAGGTCGAACTGAAACCTTCGCCCGATAAAAAGGGGACTATTCAAGATTCGTCTAAAACAAGTCTAAAAATGTTTTACTTTATAATGGGGAAAAAACATCCATCCGTTCCTATAGCTCATTGGGTAAATATGAAAGAAACATATGACAATCTGAAGATGAAAATTAGATGTATAAATTTTCGAAGATCACAAATGGAATATATGTGCAGATTTGAAAGTGGTAGCGTTATTGACAGGACTGCAGTCAGGATACACAAAATACTGCTGCTTTTTGTGGGTGGGACGGGTTTAAAAAGACAAACATTTTTAAAAAAGGGGCCTCCACGTGAAAAAATAGAAGTTGGAGTTAAAAATTTGACCCGAGAACCGTTATTTCCCCGAAAGAAAAAAATATTTACCTCCACTTCACATAAAGTTAGGATTGATCAAAAATTTTGAAAAACACTGGATAAAATGGGGGAAAGTTTTAACTATTTAAAAAAGAAATTTCCACGTATAAGTGAAGCCAAAATTAAAAAAAGGAATTTTTTTTGGTCCCCAAATTGGGGACCTCTTTAAAGATGCCAACTTCACGGACATTTTAAGTGACCATGAAAGACGGGCATGGAATGCATTTGAAAGTGTTTGCAAAAATTTTCTTAAAAAACACCAAGTCAAAAAAAAATTTCGTGAACTCGTGGAAGAACTGCCCCCGGCCATCATATTTTAAAATGCAACATGTCCCTAAAACTTCACTTTCTCCATTCCCATTTGGACTTTTTTTTTGAAAATCTAGGAGCTGTATCGGACGAGCATGGGGAACGATTTCACCAAGACATCGCATCGATAAAAAAAGATATACGGGAAAATTTTGGGCCCGAATATTTTAGCCGACTATTGCGGGGCCCTAATACGAGACACATCCAGTCTTTCTTAAAAAAAGGAAAGTTAAAAAGGAAAGAATATTAAAATAAAATAACACTTGAAAATGTTTATACTGAACATAAATTAACTGTTACTAAAATGTATCATACCTTTTTATTTTTTAAATTAATAAATCAGTATTAAAGTGAGTTTTTATTGAATTTTGCTTAATATCAAAAAATGTGTCTCTCCCTCATTATTGAAGGCTGATATCGAAAATCTGAAGCCAGATCTGGATTCAGCAGGCCAAAATATATAAAATCCAGCCACAATCATTCCAGGGAGGCAAAAAAAGTTTTAGAATGTTGGTCAGTGTAATTGGATTTTTTCAAATTAATCTTAAAAAAATGTCTTTCTTACCTTTAAACATCTATTTCTATCCTGTAGAATAGTCTTCAGGCAATGAAAAAAAAATTGACCGAATTCTGCCTGGAGAACCACTACGCAGTAATTACCCAATTCAAAACTTTAAAATTGAAAAAATTAACTGGCAACGTTGCAGAGGACATGTGTTTGTAAAGATTTGTTACTTCATTCGCGAAAATTTACGTTTCTTCCTTTTTTATCCTTGTTTTGGATATGTTGTGAACTAGAAGTAATATGCAATTGTAATAGTTAATATAAATTTATGTGTCACCTTTTAGCAATGTTTAGGTAGTTTTCAAAAAAATATTTCAAAACAGTTAGCACATTTCCTGTGTCCATGTATTTACTCCACTTCGCCAAGATGCGTATATTCCTCAATATACATTGCCACAATATTACCCGACTATAATAATATTATTAATTTAAATACTTAATAACATATTTTTGAACGACGAAATCATAGAATCTCTATATACTAAATTTTTAGGAATTTATGTTGATGTTAAAGTAAATTTTAAAAGACGAATAGAAAAAGTATATAGTAAACATGCATCTAATTGTTACGCTATCAGAGTTCTCTCTCATAAGTTGGATGAATATTCCATTAGGAAATCGATTTACCTTGCTTTATTTAAATTGATTATAACATGTGGCATTTGTTTTTGGAAACATTCTTATCAATATCTGTTATATACAGGGTGATTCATAAGGAAATGTCAATACTTCAGGATCGTATTCAGGGTCCAAAAATACACTTAAAAGCTCATACAAATATGGGTCCGCAAAGCCTTTGTTTTCAAAATAAAGGGTGTTATAAATTTTATTTAATTTTTCTATTTTTTAAATGAAATCTATGATAATGTAAATTTTGGATTCAAAATTGGTATCCGGGAGTTTTTTGGTATGACGGATTTGAATCTAATCTTATTACGGCTCTTACTTGTAGGGGGAGCCAGCTACACGTCTTTTTACTGTTTTGAACAACCACAACTTTTTGTACGGTCCTGTATTACATTTTTAAGTAAACTAAATAATTGTTTTGTCATTTTTACGTCGAGATATTTGGATTTAAAAAAATTACGACGCATCTGATTTTATTAGGGCAAAATTTAAAACAAAATGTATAATTAAACAATTTGTATTTTAATTATCAATAAAATTATTGTTTTTAAATTATGTTGGCAAAACATAAGCTAGTTTTTATAAAATTTAAAAATTCCACCATTTACTTCTAAGCACATGTCAGCTTTGTGGTGAACGTATCTCGGAAACGAAAAACTTGCGGACTCATGTTTGTATAAGCTTTTCTGTTTATTTTTGGACCTTGACTACGTACCCGAAGTATTGACATTTCCTCATAAAACACCCTGTATATAGCATTTTTATTGCAAAGGAGATCAGTTTAATTTATTTGTAAAGCTAAGTCCAGAGACTCATATAACCCATTATTTATATCAAAAGGAATTTTAACACTAACTTCTATTAATTACATTTTTAGAATAAACCCGAGCGGGGTACAGCTGTACCCCAGACATGAATTTTTTGGTATATTTTCTAAAATAATTTTCCTACTTAATTTCCTTCGAGCTATGTTTCTTAAATATATATCTAAATTGATATACAAAATGTAGAATAAATTGCTTTTTATTGTAACTAATTATAGAGAGTTTTGTTGATTGGGGTCCAGCTGTACCCCGCTCGGTATGTAACGTCAGGTATAAATTTTGCCTACGTTAAAAACCAACCGGGTACAAATAAACCCCAAAGTGTTCAAACGACGGGGATTTCCCGTTTTTAGGCGTCAACGGTCTCGGGAATTCCCAATTTATTTGATAGCAGCTTTGGTCACGTATTTATCTCAATATAACTTTAGTGTGGTTAGTCTTGTTTACAGTGATTGTCGAGTACGCGTTTATGAAAATGAGTGAACTACGGAAGTTTCGAAATGAAAATAAGCTTACTGACGAAGAACTATTGGTGATATTAGAAACGGATGATTACGACACTTATTTTGATGATTTAGCACTAGAGGATGGTGCAAGTGATATTGAGGAGACTGACACAGTGACTGAAATTGATGAGATAGATGACGTTTTACAAGTTAGTGATAGGGAAAATGAGTCGACAGATTCTGCAGATGAAGTAGACCGTCAGTGAACTTTTATACCGATCATCCAACTTATTCGTCTAAAGATGGTAGTGTGTGGGCAAA
Organism: Listronotus oregonensis; assembly: GCA_019359885.1. Lineage (NCBI taxonomy): Eukaryota > Metazoa > Arthropoda > Insecta > Coleoptera > Curculionidae > Listronotus > Listronotus oregonensis. The sequence continues at coordinate 8,384 of JAHBCN010021538.1, read as the reverse complement.
GGTTCCTTTTACTACGAAGATCAAGAGACGAAAATGTAATATTCAAAGGTTCCACCAGGTTTGACCAGATATAGTTCCCAATTTTCCACTATAAAAGAAGCTTTTGAACTATTTTTTTCACAATATATTATGGATGTGATTTTATCGGAGACGAATAGAAAAGCCGAATCATATTATGCGAGAAATGAGAAGGCCTTTTTCCTTTTGTGCAAGAAGAACTGGAAGCATTTATTGGTTTGCTCATTATTTTTGAGCCTGGCACGCTGCTAAAGAGCCAATATGTGTACTATGGAGCCAAGATCCAACTTTATGTCGGCCTCTAGTATCATCTGCCTTGTCTCGCAACAGATTTCAACAGATTATGTGCTTTCTAAGATTTGACAATTTTGAAACAAAGAAGAAAGAAAACGCACTGATAAATTTGCCCCAATCAGAGATGTTTTTGAAGGTTTTGTAACAAATTGCAAGAAATCTTTTAATCCATCTGAACACCTGTGCGTGGAGGAGCAGTTAGTACCCATTCCGAGGCAAGGCTCCTTTTAGAGTTTACATGAAGAGCAAGCCGGACAAGTACGGGTTAAAAATTTGGGCACTGGCTGATTGTAGTTCGGCATATACAGTGAATATGCAACCTTATTTAGGTAAGTTTTTTGATGAAAAACATTTAGATTTTCATTGCAAAATAATAATTTTTAGGCAAAGTAGGAAACACACCGGAGAAGGCCAAGGACAAAGGGTAGTGATGGACCTGGTAAAACGTTTTTCTTCAGGATACGGAATAACTACTGATAACTTTTTTACTAGTATTGAGTTAGCTAATAGGCTTTTAAAAAAAAACCTTACCTTGTGTGGTACACTGCGTAAAAATAAACCTTATATTCCCAAAAACTACTTCCAGCAAGATATAAGAAGGACTTTTCAAGCATGTTTGCTTTTATGGAAAATAAAACCTTAGTTTCCTACGTACCAAAAAAAAATGCGGCAGTTGTTCTTCTATCGACAGAACATAACGATGACAAAATAAGTGGAGAAAAAACTAATTACAAACCAGACATTATCTTACAATACAATAAAACAAAAGGTGCAGTGGGCACAACAGATAAATTAGCGAAGGAATTCAAGACACAAAGAAAAAGTAATCGGTGGCCGATGGCAATATTTTCCATCTGCTGGACATTGGTGGCATTAACGCCTATAAACTTTGGATGTTGAAAAATCCAGATTGGAAAAAAAATCGCTTGGATAGAAGAAGAATGTTTTTATTGGAGTTGGGTCAAGAACTAATTAGGAAAAACATAATTCGTAGATACCAAAATGACAAGTCGCTACATTCGAATATAAAACAATCCATGTTGACCATTTTGCCAGAATTAAATGTAAGGAATGAACAACCTGTTCCCGTTATTGGCAGAAAGCAGCGATGATTCTTATGCGACAGAAATAAAGACAGAAAATCTCGAAAGTTTTGTATGCGGTGCAATCAGTTCGTATGTGCAGAACATTCAAGAAATATAACAGTTTGTAACAAGTGTGATAATTAAATCATCATTTAAAATATTACTAGAATGTTTGTTCTTTTTTCATAATTATTTTGGTTTTTATTATTTCTAATCATTTCATATTATTTTTCCGAAATGTGTTTACTCATTTATCAATGCTTACAAGTTTTTTTATGTAAAAATATATTACTTTTATGAGCAGAATGTATTTTATTTTTGATATTTCCTAATTGGAACATTTAAAAATAATAATAAGCCAAAAAAATTTTGGGGTACGTTTGGACCCCACTCGGTATTTAATGTAAGTTTTTGACCACGGGTTTATGAAGGTTAATATACAAATAAATATTGATTTACTATTACCAAAATTTTTTTGCACAATACTAGACAAAATTCTTAACCTTATCTTCCAAACTTACACACTTACAAAATTACAGCTTAGTTTTCATAATTTCAAATTGTCAGTCACAAACTTATTGTTAAGAGAAGCTTATTATGTATCATCTAAAAATTAAAAAAATAATTTAGAATAGATTTATTGCATAGAACCATAATATTGTCTTTTTTGCTCATAATATATTTTAATTTATTATTAGTCTTTATTATTAACATAGTTTAATTTTATTCTGCTTTGTCGAAAAGATGTATTATCCTATATGACAATAAGGTAATATTATTATCAATATATATATATTACCACAATATCACCTCACCATTGGTCCCAACCCATCCTTAACAAAAACCTGGTTTGATTTTTTTGACCTTCAATTCTGGTCTATAAAGTATTTATTTGTTTTATAATTTCATAGTTGTTTCTTTCGAAAAAAATACACCTACTGTAATACTATATAGTTGGTTTGACAAAAAATAATTTTTAATTAATTAAGAATTATGTTTATTTCAAGACACACTTCAGCTTAAGGTACCGTAGCAGCAAGAACCAGGAAAAAACCCTATTTAGGTAATAACGTAACCAGAGTAATAAATATTACATCAAGGTTGGATAACTGAGAACGTAAAATACCGTTCTGCAATGTAATAGTAAAATACAACCTTACGTTTTAAAATTAAGTCGTTATAATCCCTAACGATCTATTATATATGGTGGAAAATGACTCGGCAGTGACCACGTTGCCATAAGCAGAAATCGCAAGTTGCACAGCGTCGGATTAACAAACAAATGCAGGTTGTTTTTTTTATTAAAAACTATTTAAAATCTGGTTTATATTCTGAATAACTTATCAATCATTTTATAAATAATCAGATATTATTGATAAAACTTTGGTTTTCTAAAGAAAAATCGACAATAAGGCATTTATTTATCCTTACCCTTCTCGTCATTAACCTATTACCGTATAACAACCTATAATGAGGGACAAAGATGGATAATCCAAAGATCCATCCGAAAAAATAACAAAAATTAACAAATCCCCGACATTTTTATTTATTTTTATTGATTTCAGTGCGCACAATCGTATTAGAAACGCTCATCTAGAACAACCCAATGCATTTTCGTCGCGGGTTATTAGTTCTAAAAACTTTGCCTTAAGCCTTAGATAACGTTCTCAATTTTTTCATAAAATTATTAAACTAATCAAAAGTAATGCTTTCAATATGTATTTAAAAAAAAAACTCTTTGCTCTGAGCACAAATTGCTATTATTTAATATAAAAGTTCGTTGGCATTAAAAGAAAATATGTTGGGATGGGCGATTGTATTGCGAATATTTTTGATTAAGAAATATTTTTATTTATTGAAACTTCCATCAACCACAATCTAAATATAGTAAAATAGTAAAATATTTTTTATATTATACAAATTAAATTTACAGCCACTGGGTTCTAAAAAATGACGAACTAGTTAACACTGCCAATACTTTCGCATTTAAAATAAAGTTATTGATGGACGAAATCAACATTAAAAATAAGGATAATGGAAGAAGTTGTATGAGGCGTCTAAAGTTACCGCAAAACCTTTAGAATAGATGATTTGTCGTTACTTTCCAGAATGAAATAGAAAATATTTAGAAAATGATTTGCAATCTTTTTAAAATAAGAGTTTTTTGTTAAAACTTTGTGAAAAGCCTGAGTTCTAACTAGGTACCAGATTTTAATATTTTTAACCCCTTTATCCCCTGCCCCGTAAACAATATACAAAAACTAAAACACGTAATTACTGCATTTTACGGCAGTTTTAGAAATCACAGTAGTGACACAATTACCTCTGTACCACCCCATTAATGCGTGGGTCATTATTCAGAAGTTATATACAACAGGAAGAAATCATTAAACTACAAAATGGTAGTTTTGTAAAGACATGTTTTTAAATGATCAAGGTGATAAAGTAGGTTTTAAAATATTCTGATGAAAAAATGCAATAATTCTGTACTGTGTGTGCAGGCAGTGGCTTTAATCTATCTGAGAATCCGCTGGAGAAAGTTGCTTAATTATTTCGATTATTTAAGAAGTAGTTTAAATTTATTACATTTGCTAAAATTAAAAAGAAAACAAAAATTACTCACAATATTAGCAAAAAATTGACACGAAAATGGGAAATTTAAATTCAAATATGTTTTTTTTTTCAATTTATTAAAAAGTGAAAAATACAACAACACACGGTGTTCCCAAGTGGTCACCCACCTAAGTACTAACCTCTCTCAACTCAACTCAACTCAACTCAACTCAACTCAACTCAACTCAACTCAACTCAAAAAATAGCTTTATTCATACATAAATTTGTTACAATATCTTATGCTACATAATATATACAATGCATATATATACAAAGTGCACTTCAGTTTGCCTTGTTCGTGCCCGACATCGCTTAACTTTAGTGATCAAACGAGAACTGATGGACCGATGTGGTATGATCATTGCATACGAATATTAATAATTCAACTAATATAACGTACCTATTTTGTTGGTTCTAAAAGTCAAGAAAGCAACGACACACGGTGTTCCCAAGCAGTCACCCATCTAAGTACTAACCGTGCCCGACATCGCTTAATTCAGTGATCAAACGATAACTGGTGGACCAATGTGGTATGATCGTTGAATACTAATATTAATAATTCAACTAATATAACGTACCTATTTTGTTGGTTCTAAAAGTCAAAAAAGCAACGACACACGGTGTTCCCAAGCAGTCACCCATCTAAGTACTAACCGTGCCCGACATCGCTTAACTTCAGTGATCAAACGAGAACTGGTGGACCAATGTGGTATGATCGTTGCATACTAATATTAATAATTCAAATAATATAACGTACCTATTTTGTTGATTCTAAAAGTCAAAAAAGCAACGACACACGGTGTTCCCAAGCAGTCACCCATCTAAGTACTAACCGTGCCCGACATCGCTTAACTTCAGTGATCAAACGAGAACTGGTGGACCAATGTGGTATGATCGTTGCATACTAATATTAATAATTCAAATAATATAACGTACCTATTTTGTTGATTCTAAAAGTCAAAAAAGCAACGACACACGGTGTTCCCAAGCAGTCACCCATCTAAGTACTAACCGTGCCTGACATCGCTTAACTTCAGTGATCAAACGAGAACTGGTGGACCAATGTGGTATGATCGTTGCATACTAATATTAATAATTCAAATAATATAACGTACCTATTTTGTTGATTCTAAAGTCAAAAAAGCAACGACACATGTGTTCCCAAGCAGTCACCCATCTAAGTACTAACCGTGCCCGACATCGCTTAACTTCAGTGATCAAACGAGAACTGGTGGACCAATGTGGTATGATCGTTGCATACTAATATTAATAATTCAATAATATAACGTACCTATTTTGTTGATTCTAAAAGTCAAAAAAGCAACGACACACGGTGTTCCCAAGCAGTCACCCATCTAAGTACTAACCGTGCCCGACATCGCTTAACTTCAGTGATCAAACGAGAACTGTGGACCAATGTGGTATGATCGTTGCATACTAATATTAATAATTCAATAATATAACGTACCTATTTTGTTGATTCTAAAAGTCAAAAAAGCAACGACACACGGTGTTCCCAAGCAGTCACCCATCTAAGTACTAACCGTGCCGACATCCTTAACTTCAGTGATCAAACGAGAACTGGTGGACCGATGTGGTATGATCGTTGCATACTAATATTAATAATTCAACTAATATAACGTACCTATTTTGTTGATTCTAAAAGTCAAAAAAGCAACGACACACGGTGTTCCCAAGCAGTCACCCATCTAAGTACTAACCGTGCCCGACATCGCTTAACTTCAGTGATCAAACGAGAACTGGTGGACCATGTGGTATGATCGTTGCATACTAATATTAATAATTCAATAATATAACGTACCTATTTTGTTGATTCTAAAGTCAAAAAAGCAACGACACACGGTGTTCCCAAGCAGTCACCCATCTAAGTACTAACCGTGCCCGACATCGCTTAACTTCAGTGATCAAACGAGAACTGGTGGACCAATGGTATGATCGTTGCATACTAATATTAATAATTCGAATAATATAACGTACCTATTTTGTTGATTCTAAAAGTCAAAAAAGCAACGACACACGGTGTTCCCAAGCGGTCACCCATCTAAGTACTAACCGTGCCCGACATCGCTTAACTTCAGTGATCAAACGAGAACTGGTGGACCGATGTGGTATGATCATTGCATACTAATATTAATAATTCAATAATATAACGTACCTATTTTGTTGATTCTAAAAGTCAAAAAAGCAACGACACACGGTGTTCCCAAGCGGTCACCCATCTAAGTACTAACCGTGCCCGACATCGCTTAACTTCAGTGATCAAACGAGAACTGGTGGACCGATGTGGTATGATCGTTACATACAAATATTAATAATTCAACTAATATAACGTACCTATTTTGTTAGTTCTAAAAGTCAAAAAGCAACGACACACGGTGTTCCCAAGCGGTCACCCATCTAAGTACTAACCGTGCCCGACATCGCTTAACTTCAGTGATCAAACGAGAACTGGTGGACCAATGTGGTATGATCGTTGCATACTAATATTAATAATTCAACTAATATAACGTACCTATTTTGTTGGTTCTAAAAGTCAAAAAAGCAACGACACACGGTGTTCCCAAGCGAGTCACCCATCTAAGTACTAACCGTGCCCGACATCGCTTAACTTCAGTGATCAAACGAGAACTGGTGGACCAATGTGGTATGATCGTTGCATACTAATATTAATAATTCAAATAATATAACGGACCTAACTTTGTCCAAAGGTCTTACCAATACAGGACGTATAAGAATGGGTCATAAGTGTTACAGCTAATATGTCCCTACAGCTATAAGTAATTCACAACACTTTCTTAATTCACAACATTTCTTTAATAGTAATTTAAAGAGTCTTACTTGATTTACATCTTATTAAAATAAAAATGGAATATACCTGGTGGTTCAATAATTATGTTTAAAAAACTTAATTCCATTGGAGCTCTTTGGGAGCCAATATTTTTAAAGAAAATGCCTATACGATAAAAGTTTATAAGAACTTTCATGGACCAAAACATTGCCATTTATTAACAAATCTTTAAGTAAATACAATAAACAAGAAACCCCAAACTCCATCTTTAGACAATAATTTTTGGAAATAACCAACTCAGATGAAATGAAACATATTTTATATACAGACGCTTCGAAAGATGATAATAAACACAAACATTTTCAGCCACCTACTTTCCAATTACTGCAGTATTTACACTGGAGAATTATTCGGAATACTTTTAGCACCAACTTCAATTACTGGTGGCTCAAACAAGAAAATCGCAGTATACACTGACTCATTTTCATCAACACACTTTATAAGTAACATATATACCAAACATCCGCTGGCCCAAAACAAACATGATACTTGTCAAAATCTTACTAATCAAGAAATTTCAATAACCATAATCTGGATTCCATCACATGTAGGTGTTCTGGGTAATGAAATGGCTGACCAAGCTGCCAAAGATGCCTTGGCACAGAACTTAGCAATTTAAGAAATCAGCTTAAGAACTATCTTAAAAACCAAATAAGACAATCAGTTAAAAGCAAATGGCAAAAACCTTTGTGATCAAGTCAAACACTAAACTTCGTACAATTCAGCCTACAATGACCCCAAAACACATAGTTATTTAATGGAATCGGGTTTCCCCACTGTTTGTGACTTCTGCAACAGAACACTTACAGTACAGCACATCCTCCCAGAATGCCCACAACACGATGATTTTGCCCAAGGAAGAAAGGTTAAAAGCCCAATTGGAACAAAATTGTCCAGCCGTGCAGGGCAGCGGGAATCGGGGGTCGGCAATGCGGGTTTGCCAATGAGTAATGGGTCGGGCCAGAGTTCCATCATTTTTTGTTACTATCTATAAAGTTAACATCACCATATGTCAAATTTAAACATTCACTGTTTTTTTTGCACAAAATTTTGGTTATTCAACGTATCACTGTAGAATATTTAAAATTATTGTGTAATATGGGATTTTATATCATCTGATATAATATGGAAAAAATACTTTACAGCCCTTATTTAAATGGTTGATATTTTCGGGTGTTGTGTATTTTTCCAAAAATCTTTAAAATAAATAAAACACGATTTTTAAAATAAATTTTAAACTAAATTGTTAAATGAAATAAAAGTACCTAAATGTAAACCTTATTTCTTTTTTTAATCCACAGAAAACACAAACATTTGGTAATCATCTAAAAAGATTTAAGATTGCCCTCTTTCCCCTGCTATTTCCTATTAATATTTTATTTTCTATTATTCATAATTGATATAGGTATTATTATTTATTCGGTTACCTAATTACGTCTCATAAGAAACACCAAATTTAAATATAAGAAATCTTACCTAAATAAAAAATGCCGGGATTTACCCTT